>APFE030834321.1:0-56222 GCA_000404065.3 Pinus taeda
TATTGAATAAATCAGCGTTCTTAAAGGAGAATCAAAATAATAAGAGCCCTCTTATCATTGTTGCCGCTAACAAGCGTATGGTCGTTGTATAGTTTAAGGAATACCTTCATACTCATACTCCTATTTTTATACATTCTAATTAATTAGCGTCATTTTAAACACCTAATTTGGAATATGAACAGTGTGCACAAATTGCAGATTTGACATTATAGGCTGGTTTAAAAATTTATAAATCAAATTTGAAGGAATAAAAATGTAATCTCGCTCAGGCAGAATTTGAGTTTGCAAATTCCAACCAGTTAAAATTTAAGAAAAATGGCTAAATCAATTAATCAAGAAAAATAAATAAAATCAAGAAAAATCAAAACAACTTAGTTAAAAATCAGTATGCAGGATGAACAAATTGCTATTGCAAAGACAATGTAGGAATTAATAAAGTAACATAAATTCGGAGTAATTCCTTCAAAAAATTTCTTTCAATCTGCTGTGTTAGGAAAGAAATAATAATTTATTCAAAAGATAGAGAGAAAGTATTACCCATACCTGAAATGAGATTTGAACGGTGTAAAGTTTATTTCAACGATAAAAGGAAGAGATGATCATTTATTGGGTAAGGAGATTCATGAATTCGAAAGTCAATAGAGAGTTTATTGGACTGACAATTGTATGGAGTAAATCATACTTCAAACTCACAATCTAAAAGTCTCTCTACAGGCAATCAATTTCTCTTCTTCAATGTACATGAAATCATCTCATAAACAATGGATTTCTTCAATCCAATTTCAAGTAACAAGATTTCCTAGTAAGATAAACACGATTCCAAGCACAACTATTTGATTCATACAAGTTTTTAGTGGGAAATTGCGAATCTGTCCACTCTTCAACTACAAATTAAAACAAGGTACAAAAACCATGAACCTTGTAAATTTTTATTATTTAGTTTTATTTTTAAAGCAGAGACTAGAGATTCTAATTCCGTTTTATAGACATACTTAAATCAAACAGTTCTCTAGACCATTTACTAATACCATATGTAACAGCACAAAGTAAAACTAAAATTAATGTCTTAATTAAAAAAACAAATACTTGCAAATGAATACACCGACATTACCTATAATTGCAGTCTGCCAAATGATCACAAGATATTGGGGACGACTCTCCTCCCAACCGTAGGCTCAATTGTGCAGGATTCTGCTACAACTGGCCACCCCAAGCCCTCAATCAATGACTACTGCCAGTGATCCTATGTCTTAGTATACCATTCTCCCAAGAGAATGAAGATAGAATCTCGGAATGATGGAATGCAAGAATGCCTCTCATCTTCCTCACCATCTATTAAATAGAACAAACATTGGGGAGGACACATGCCAGACTCCAGTGTCCTAAACATGCAAAATTGATTTTTTAGCTTTCTTTTATGTTTACTTTTCTTTGATTTTTACTTCTTGTTTTATTTCTCTTTTTAATAGCTTTCTGATTTTTATTTTTTTTAGTTTGTTTTATTTTCTATTTATTCTTGATTAGAGTTGTAGTAATTTTTATTTATTAATTTATTTGAAGTTTTTATTATTTTAATTATTATATATATTATTATTATTATTTATTTTGTATTATTTATTCTTTATTATTAGTTATTATTTATTATTAAGGGGAGGGATATTACACAAAATCAACATAATATGTACACTGACAAGCACCAGACTGAGAGACACTTTGAGGATGGGGATTTGGTGTATCTTCGCTTACAACCATATAGACAATCCACCTTGAAGCAAAAAGGGTCCGATAAGCTACAACCACATTTCTATGGGTCGTATAGGGTGGTCAGGTGAGTTGAAGAGGTGGCCTACGAGCTGGAGCTTCCTTAAGGGAGCAAGATTCACAACATATTCCATGTCTCATGCCTCAAAAAGGTGTTGGGACAATAGGTGACTGTTGAAAATATTGAGAGGGGGGGTGAATTAATATTTCTTTTCAATTGTTGTTTTTACAAGTTAGATCACTTATATTTAGAAAACAAAATGAAAAATAAGAATAAATGATTTTATTAACTTATTCTTTACAATAAATCAAGTACAATATATGTAGGACTCCAACCCTAGATGAAGACATCGATCTTAAATATCCTAGGCTCCAACCTTATCAATTTAGAGGCACCAACCTCAAGGGATCCAACCCTATATCTGGTTTAAGCTCCAACCTGGTTTCTTGAAGACTACAATCCTCTAGGGCTCCAACACTATCCTCCAAGGTACCAACCTTATCTTTCTGAGGCTCCAACCTCTAGGGCTCCAACCCTCAATTTACTTCGTCAAGTTGTATTTGGTTATACTGCACGACTCCCAATGCCTTCTTCAACAAGCCCTGTTAATCTTCAGTTATCCCTTAACTTTAAACTCCACTTCACATCATCAATGACAACCTCAATCTCTTAGAAGGTATCACCACTTCTCTTCATGTTACCCAAACAACATCTCCAAGGTCACCTCATTATGATTTCAATGCATCATGGTCTTCAATAATCTTTCTAAGATCAGCTTCTCTACGTTGTCCCTAGAATTCTCCAAGGGTGTCTTCAGATGGCTCCAAGAACAACTGCTTCAAGGTGACTTCAACAAGTTTCTAGATTTGCTCAAGATATATGGTGGAGTATGTTTCTTAACAAAAGTATATAGCCCAAAATTTCCTCAAAGGATGCTCCAAGTACAACTCAAAAATATTCCCAAGGAAGCTTCAAAATGTCTCTAATGGATGCTTCAAGAAACCCTTCAAAGTCAGCTCCAAGGATTGTCCTCTCTCTAGCTTTGCTAGGTTATGCACAACAAATATTCTCTAATAAGAACTTCAACAACCACTTCAAGTTCCGTTTTCAAGATGGCTACTTCAAGATTTCCTTTGATGATGTTTTAACACAACTAGTCTTCTTCTCCAAGTCTTTTACAAATATCAATGTCTTTAACTTATCTAATGTAATCTTCAAATCATAAATGCTTCAAGAGAAGTTTTCCAAACAACCTCTTAAAATTTTGATATTGTACTTTGTGTATTTCAACAATGCTAATATTGAGTAGATACAAAGAAAACAAAAAACAATATCATACTTTTGCAGAGAAGGATTAGGATCACAACGTTGTTCCAAAAGTAATCATAAAGATTTGAAATGACTACAATGGGTCCTGATATTTAGTAACAAGTTCTAGCTTTGAGGCAAAGATTAAAACTATGGGGTCACTGTTGATTATCCACACATTAAGTTATAGGTTTGAGGTAAAGTTTGTTCTTGAGGTCTGAAGAATAAAGTACAAGGAATCTATTATTCCGAGCCTCTGCAATTGTGACTGTCCCAAGTATAACCGTGATCTGAAGTGGAAGAAAGACAGTATGTGCTTCCTTCTTCTATGTCCAAGCTTCTGAGCATATGTCTCCTCCACGGGTAGAATACTCACATACCTAGCACAAATCCAAGCTTAACAAAAAACAATTGTCCACAATTCTATCTTTTCACCATAGGTCGAAGTCTTGTCCATAGGTCTGAGATATTATAAGAGACTTGTCCTAACTGTAATATTGTAGTTCTCTTACTTAACCAAGCCCTCCAAAAAATTTGAGCATTGACCTTTCAAAGGTGTATTCGAGTTATATGTCTGTCCCACTAGTTCGAAGTATGATCTTCCAAAGAACTGTAGGTTCGAGGTTCTTCAACACTGGTGTTGGAATTATTTGTCATGGTTTACTATCAAATTCCTTGTTCTCTTATATATACCCTAAATATTTCATTAAAAATAATTCTCGTTGTTGGAATTCTTTGTCACGAGTTTGTTGTAGTATTGTTTAACCCAACAATCAATCACAGGAAACCAAAAAAAAAATTGGCCAAACAATAATGTCTTCTCTATCCTCCTCGACCTTTTGTGATTCTAATCTAAGTTCTATGCTCCTTCTCTGAAATGATCACCAAAACCGATGATAAGAAATGTAGTCCCAACTGTATATATATAGTGATTTCGCTTAAAATTTGAAGGGCACATCTATTTGGAGGAGGCCTACATGAGAGGCATAACATAGGTTGGATCAAGGACCATATTAATATTCCTAACTTCAAGAATCAATATTTCCCAAACTATTCAAAGTTTTGAGCCAAGTAATATCTCATTGGAAAGCTACAAATATTCTCTAAAGGATGGTGAAGGTCTCATAGTGAAATTATGCCTCTAAGGTAGTAAAACATATTTTTCAATATGACTGGTCATTTATTGGTGTAGAATTGGAGGTATGGTCATTTTCCTTCTTCAACATGTCCATGCCTTCTTCATCATAGGGTCACCATATCATAAATGATATGTCGTCAAACATATGCTACATCATGTATTATTCCACTAGTAGGTTCACTAGAGGTAAGGTCATCAAGGATTATGGATTCACATTATCAGATGCTTGTCATGTCATCATGTGTTTTTCATCAAGATCATCAGAGGTAGGACATGTCATCATGTGTATGTCACATAAGTCATCAAGAGATTCTACATTATCAAGGTGCATTGACATATTTATCAAACATGAGTTATATTCATCCTATGGCATGTCAAGAATATTTTCCAATGCCAAATTGACATCAATGACAACCTAGATTAACAATCTCCCCCTTTGTCATTTATCAAAATATTATTTCCCTTCCAATATTCTCTCCCCCTTTGACATCGATGGCAAACGGGGTGCCCAAATACTTCCCTTGTCAATCTGCTTCTTTTCTTCATGAATAGTTGTTCTTCAAGGTATGTTACTCTCCCTGTCATAGTGCTCTTGTTTTTCTGGCAATGTGGTTCATGATAAATGTGCTTACATTCCTTATTGTGATGAACCAACTCCCTCTGTATGCACAACCTCCTCTAGCTCAAGAAAGATTACTTGCTTAGTGATCAAGTGGAAGACATCTTCAACAACTATGCGTTGGATAGATAAGCGATCATGTTCTTCAATGGAGTGTTCCTGATAAATGATCTATCAAATAATTATTGTCAATATAGCTCATTAAGGAATTCATAAGGCCCATTCATGGATGGCTTCTGAAATAATGCTTAATCATCATAAGCTCCCCCTAACTATATGCATGGTCTTCCATTTGGTAGAATCTCCCCATCAAATACTTGGAATATAAATAATAACTTCATCGGGTCAACAACATGTGTTGTTGGCTGGAGTGTTCAAGAGATTTCTAGATTCAATTTTATTCTTTGTCCATACTTGTGTAACTTTATTCTCTAGCATAGTTCTAGCTTGTGTAGGGGCCCAAGTCAAGTTACAATCACGTGCCATATATCCAATGTTATGACACTTGAAGTACTTTATGTTGTTCATGAATAAGAATTCATGACTTCTTTCAAAATTGCTTTTAGAATATTGACAGGGACCATTAAATATGTCTTTGTGATATGCCATACAATATTTTGCTATGTGCCCAAAGTTTGTACAAGAATAGAAATAACCAAGAAATATACTTTGGTACCTGAGAGAAGAAGGTTTCCTTGATGTACTTTTGAAGTATTTTTTTCCTTGGGATCCTTTGATGATAACTATTACTTCTTACATCCTTGACACCATCTGCTTTTCTTCTTGGAGTAGGGTTTCTTCCAACGTTAACTTGACTCTTGTCTTTGCTGGGAGCATCAACATTTCTTCCTAGTTTCCTTACATCCTTGTTGTTTGAAGCATTTTCCTTCTTTCTTGAGGATTCACCTACATAGCCAAGCCCTGATTTATCAAGGGGAGACCTTTGATGACTTAGGATGTCATCTAGGGTTTGAGAACTCATCAAGTTCTTATTCAACAAATCAACTCCCTCTTTAAGAAAGACAATTTCTTCCTTCATTTTCTTGCATTCTTCATCCTTATTTGAGAGTGAGATCTGCATTTCTTCCTTCATCTTGGTTGCTTCACATGATTGGGCCTTAAGTGAGATGATTTATGCTCTTAGCTTGATGATTTCATCATCCTTCTCTTCTAGTTGGCATGTCATGGTGTTTCTTTCCTTTTCTATTTTATCAACTTGTCCTTGTATGAATTCCAATGCTTCCATTTCCTTCTCAGCTCCACGTGCTTGTTTCCTTGCTTCTTCTAGTTGTGATCTAAGGGAGGAGACCTCTTCCTTGTATTGACTAATATACTTCAAGTTTGTTCAAGCTCTTGTGCCTTTGTTCAAGGTGGCTTGAAAAGGTATCTTCCTATTTCTTTGCCTTATTCAATTGATTTTTCATGGATATGACTTCTTCATGTTATTTTCTCTTGTTTTGATGAAATTCTTCCTTAATCTTGGCAAGTTCCTCATATCTTTCTTATAATTGAAGCTTGAGAAGGTCAAATCCCTTCCTTGTCTTGCCTTGGTCACCAAATTGCGCTTTCTTCTTAAGTTCCTCATTTTCTTTTCTTAAATTGTTAATCTCTTCTATGGCAGCTATAAGTTTAGTGAGGATATCTTCTTCAAAATCTTCTTTATTATGTTCATCTTCTAGGTCTTCTTTAGCCTTGATGTTATCACTCTTATTTTCAGCTTCCTTGGTGGGCTCTAGATTTCCTTCTTGTTTTCATCATTTTCTTGACTAGAGATCATTGTCAATGTCCTTTTGAGGGAATATTGTGAAGTTTATGCCATATGCCTTTGCCTGATGAACATTTTTCAAAATTTGCCTTCATAGAATCAGGTAGCCCATTCAATATTTCTTTCATTACTCTTGTATTATGTTCCTTCGATTCTCCATCCATCATGCTATCAACAACCACCGATTTTTAGACTTCAATGCCTTGTGTCTTTAAGAAATTCCTCATTCTTTCCTCCCATATGTCAAAGTTTCCATTGAACAATGGATCCTTCACAAATTGATTGACTTCAATTTCATTGGTTGAGGGAGACACATCTTTAGGAGGATTGGATACTTTCTTCCTTGGCTTCGCCATTTGTGTTCTAATGATCAACCTTCAAGCTATTAGGCTTTGATTGAAGGTACTAGCTCTGATACCAATTGTTGGAAATACTGAGAGGGGGGTGAATCAGTATTTCTTTTCAATTGTTATTTTTACTAGTTAGATCACTTATATTTAGAACACAAAATGAACAATAATAATAAATTATTTTATTAATTTCTTCTTTACGATAAATCAAGTACAATATATATAGGGCTCCAACCATAGATGAAGACACTGATCTTCAATCTCCCAGGCTCCAACTTGTATTATTCCAAACACATATTTGGACTTCCAAGGCTCTAACCTTGTCAATTTAGAGACACCAACCTCAAGGGCTCTAATCCTATATCTGGTTTAGGCTCCGACCTGGTTTCTTGAGGACTCCAATCCTTTAGGGTTCCAACCCTATCCTCCAAGGCACCAACCTTATCTTTTCAAGGCTCCAAAATCTAGGGCTCCAACCCTTAGTTTAATTTGTTAATATGTATTTGGTTATAGTTCACAACTCCCAATGTCTCCTTCAACGAGCCCTATCAATCTTTACCTATCCCTTCACTTTAGCCTCCACATCACATCATCAATGACAACCTTGATCTCTTAGAAGGTGATAACACTTCTCTTCATGTTACCCAAACAACATCTCCAAGATCACCTCATTAGGACTTCAATGCATCATGGTCTTCAGTAATATTTCCAAGATCAACTTCTCTATGTTTCCCCAAGAATTCTCCAAGGGTGTCTTCAGATGGATCCAAGAACAACTGTTTCAAGGTGACTTCAACAACTTTCTAGATCTGCTCAATATATATGGTGGAGTATGTTTCTTAACAGATGTATATAGCCCAAAATGTCCTCAAAGGCTGCTCCAAGTACAACTCAAAAATATTCCCAAGGAATCTTCAAAATGTCTCTAATAGATGCTTCATGGAACCCTTCAAAGTCAGCTCCAAGGATTGTATTCTCTCTAGCTTTCTAGATTATGCACAACAAAGATTCTCTAAAAGAACTTCAACAACCACTTCAAGGTTTGTCTTCAAGATTGCCTTTGATGGTGTTTTAACATAGTTGGTCTTCTTCTCCAAGTCTTGTACAAATATCAATGTCTTTAACTTCTCTAGTGTAATCTTCAGATCATAAATGCTTCAAGAGAATTTTTCTAATATTTTGGTTCTATAAAGAAATCAAAAAATAAAACAATACTTTTGCAGAGAAGGCTTAGGATCACAACGTTGTTCCAAAAGTAATCATAAAGATTTGAAATGACTACAATGGGTCCTGATATTTAGTAACAAGTTCCAGATTTGAGGCAAAGATTAAAAATCTAGGGCCATTGTTAATTTTCCACAAGTTAATCTACAAGTTTGAGGTAAAGTCTGTTCTTGAGGTCTGAAGCCTGAAGTAGGAGGAATCTATTGTTCTGAGCCTCTGCAATTGTGATTTTCCCAAGTAGAACCACGATCTGAACGGGAAGAAATATAGCCTGTGCTTCCTTCTGCTATGTTCGATCTTCTGAGCATAAGTCTCCTCCACAGGTAGACTATTCACATGCCTGTCACAAATCCAAGCTTAAAAAAAAGTTGTCCACAGTTCTGTGTCTTGTCACCACAGGTCGAAGTCTTGTCCACAAGTCTGAGATATTATAAGAGACTTGTCCTGACTATAATAATGTAGTTCTCTTGCTTAACCGAGCCCTCCAACAAATCTGAGCACTAGCCCTTTTAAAGGTGTTTTTGAGCTATGTGTCCATCCCACTAGTCCGAAGTATGATCTTCCATAGAACTGTAGGTTCGAGGTTCTTCAACACTGGTGTTGGAATTCTCTGTCATGGGTTACTATCAAATTCCTTGTTCGATCTCAGATATACCCCAAATATTTCTTCAAAAATCCTTCTCGATGTTGGAATTATCTGTCACGGGTTTGTTGTAGTTCTATTTATCCCAACAATCAATCATATATAACCAAAAAAAAATATTTTCCCAAATGATAATTTCTTCTTTGTCCTCCTCGGCCTTCTGTGCTTCTAATCCGAGTATTGTGCTCCTTATCTAAAATGATCACCGAAACTGATGATAAAAAATGCAGTCCAAACTATATATATATATATAATATATATATATATATATATATATATATTATATATATATATTATATATATATATATATATAATATATAGTGATTTCTCTTAAAATCTGAAGGGACACATCTATTTGAAGGAGGCTGACATGGTAGCACAAGTTGGCTCAAGGACCAGATTAATATTCATAACTTTAAAAATCAATATCTCCAAAACTATTTGGAGTTTCGGGCCAAGTAATAGCTCATTGGAAAGCTAAAAATATGCTCTAAAGAATGGTGAAGGTCTCATAGAGAAATTCTGCTTCTAAGGTAGTAAAAACTATTTTTTAATATGACTAGTCATTTACTGGTGCATAATTGGAGGTGGGTTCATTTGCCTTCTTCAACGTGTCCTTGCCTTCTTCATCATAGGGTCATCATATAATAAATGATATGTCGTAAAACATATGCTACATCATGTAGTCTTCCATTATTAGGATCACCAGAGGTAAGGTCATCAATGATTATGGCTTCACATTATCAGAGGTTTGTCATGTCATCATGTGTTTTTCATCAAGATCATCTGAGGTAGGACATGTCATCATGTGTATGTCACATAATTCATCAAAATATTCTAGATCATCAAGGTGTCTTGACATCTTTATCAAGGATGAGTTATAGTCATCCTCTGGCATGTCAAGAATATTTGACAATGCGAAATTGACATCAATGACAACCTAGATTAACAGTCTCCCCCTTTGTCATTGATGTCAATATTCTTTCCCTTCCAATATTCTCTCCCCCTTTGACATCAATGGAAAATGGGGTGTCCAAATACTCCCCCTGCCATAGTGCTTCTATTCTTCATGAATAATATTCTTCATAGGTATGTTACACCCCGTGTCATGGTGCTCTTCTTTCTGGCAATGTGGTTCATGATAGATGTGCTTACATTCCTTTATGTGATGAACCAAATCCATCTATCTGCACAACCTCCTCTAGCCCAGGAAAGATTACCTTCTTAGTGATCAAGTCGAAGACATCTTCAACAAAAATCCATTGGATAGATAAGAGATAATGTTCTTCAATGGAGTGTTTTTGAGAAATGATCTATCAAAGAATGATTGTCAATATAGCTCATCAAGGATTTCATAAGGCCCATTCATAGATGGCTTCTGCAAGAATGCTTAATCATCATAAGATCCCCCTAACTATATGCATGGTTTTCCTTTTGGTAGAGTCTCCCCATCAAATACTTAGAATATCAAGGATAACTTCATCAGGTCAACAACATGTGTTGTTGGCTGGGGTGTTCAAGAGACTTCTAGATTCAATTTGCTTCTTTCTCCATACTTGTGTAACTTTCTTCTTTAGCATGGTTCTAGCTTGTGTAGTGGCCCAACTCAAGTTACAATCATGTGCCATATGTCCAATGTTATGACACTTGAAGCACTCTATGTTTTTCATGAATAAGAATTCATGACTTATTGCAAAAGTGCTTCTCGAAGATTGATGGGGACATTAAATATGTCTTTGTGATATGCTCTACAATATTTTTCCATGTGCCCAAAGTTTTTACAAGAATAATAATAACCAAGAAATATAATTTGGTACCTAGGAGAAGAATGTTTCCTTGATTTACTTCTGAAGTCTCTTTTCCTTGGGATCCTTTGATGATAACCATTGCTTCTTGCATCCTTCACACCATCTGCATTTCTTCTTGGAGTAGGATTTCTTCCAATTTCAACTTGACTCTTGCCTTTGTTGGGATCATCAACATTTCTTCTTGGCCTCCTTACATCCTTGTTGTTTGAAGCATTTTCCTTCTTTCTAGAGGATTAATCTGCATATCTAAGGCTTGATTTATCAAGGGGATACCTTTTATTACTTAGGATGTCATCTAGGGTTTGAGAACTCATCAAGTTCTTATTCAGAAAATCAAATTCCTCTTTAAGAAAGGCAATTTATTCCTTCGTTTTCTTGCATTATTCATCCTTATTTAAGAGTATGATCTCCATTTCTTCCTTTATCTTTGTTGCTTCACATGATTGGGCCTTAACTGAGATTATTTTCGCTCTTAACTTGATGATGTCATCATCCTTCTCTTCTAGTTGGCATGTCATGGTGTTTCTCTCCTTTTCTATTTTATTAACTTGTCCTTCTATGAATGCCAATGCTTCCATTGCCTTCTCATCTCCCTGTGCTTGCTTCTTCTAGTTGTGATCTAAGGGAGGAGACCTCTTCCTTGTATTGACCAATCCCTGCTTCAAGTTTGTTCAAGTTCTTGTTCCTTTGTTCAAGGTGGCTTGACAAGGTATATTCCTGTTTCTTTGCCTTATCCAATTGCTTTGTCATGGATATGACTTCTTCATGATGATTTCTCTTGTTTTGATGAAACTATTCCTTAATCTTGGCGAGCGCCTCATGCCTTGCTTGTACTTGAAGCTTGACAAGGTCAAATTCCTTCCTTGTCTTGTCCTGGTCACCAACTTACGCTTTCTTCTTAAGTTCCTCATTTTTTATTTTCAAATTTTTAATCTCTTCTATGGTAGCCATAAGTTTAGTAAGGAGATCTTCTTCAAAATATTCTTCATTCTCTTCATCTTCTAGGTCTTCTTTAGCCTTGATGTTATCACTCTTATCTTCATCTTCCTTGATGGGCTATGGATTTCCTTCTTGTTTTCCATCATTTTCTTGACTAGAGATCATTGTCAATGCTCCTTCTGCATGAAGATCATGAAGTTTATCCCATATTCCTTTTGTTGACTAACATTTTTCAAAATTGGCCTTCATAGAATCAAGTAGCCCATTCGAGTTGCTTTCATTTCTCTTGTATTATGTTCCTTGGATTCTCCATCCATCATGCTATTAGCAATCACCAATTTTGAGACTTTAATGTGTTGATTCTTTAAGAAATTCCTCATTCTTGCCTCCCATATATCAAAGTTTCCATTGAACAATGGAGCCTCCACAAATTGATTGACTTTAATTTCAATGGTTGAGGGAGACACATCTTTAGGACGATTGGAGACTTTCTTCCTTGACTTCGCCATTTGTGTTCTAATGATCAACCTTCAAGTTGTTAGGCTTTGAGTGAAGATACTGGCTCTGATACCAATTGTTGGAAATACTTTGGGGGGGTGAATCAATATTTCTTTTCAATTGTTATTTTTATATTTAAATCACTTATATTTAGAACACAAAATGGACAATAATAATAAATGGTTTTATTGATTACTTCTTTACAATAAATCAAGTAGAATATATGTAGGGCTCCAACCTTAGATGAAGACACCGATCTTCAATCTCCCATGCTCTAACTTGTATTTTGCCAAGCACCGACTTGGACTTCCAAGGCTCCAACCTCATCAATTTAGAGGCACCAACCTCAAGGGCTCCAACCCTATATCTGGTTCAGGCTTCAACAAGGTTTATTAAGGACTCCAATCCTCTAGAGCTCCATCTGATCTAAAAATGGGGCACTTAGGATTCTTGAACAACTTACACGAACCTCTCCCACTTTCAAAGCTTAAATATTCCCAAGTCTTATTGATTAACCAATGCGGAATTAATAAGTGCTTGATATTAAGGTGTATGTTGGTATTTGTTTTAAACTGTTCAGGTGTTGTAAATTAATGTGCTGAAACTGATGTATAAATACATACAACAGTAAATAATGCAGTATTAAAACAAGCACATAAGACAACAATTTAACATGGAGTTCACCCAAAACTCTTGTGCTACATCTCCTTGAACTCTAGTCAACTAACTAGGCCCACTAAGATTATGGCAGGTCCTTTTCAAGCTCTTGGCTCAACTCCTACTATTTTACACAGAAACAGTGGGTTCAGACACCATGTCATTCCCTAGATCTTGAAGCTCTGGCTCTTGGCTCTAGCTCTTGGCTCTTGGTTCTGGCTCTTGGCTCTAATTCTGGCTCTTCAGCTCTGTCTTCTTTGGCTCTCTATCAGTTTACAACTCTCTTGGCTTTTCACTTGACTTCCAAGTGAATCCCTTGGCTGTTCTTTTCCTTTTGCACGACCTCTTTCTGCTCTTTTTCACCTTAGCTTCCTGCTTTGGCTTTGCTTTCAGCAACAACCTCCAACAACCTTCAACCAACCTTGTCTCTGCCATTCTATGGCTTTTTAAGCCAAATCGACGCTGTCAGTTCATTTTTCCTCTCGGCTTTCTATCTCTCAGCCTTTTTCCGCTCGAATCCCTCTTCTAAGGGTTACCAATCATGGCATAACACCTTTTGGGGAGGTGGCCACCTGTTCTGCAATGGATGAGTGCATCGGGCCTTTGAAATCCCTGAAACGACCATTCTCAGCTTACACAGAAAAATACACAGAAAGCCTATAAAATCCGCCCAAACGCGTCTATCGGACTTCAAAACTATGAACTTCACCTCATATTCCTTCGGGTCTTCCTTTTAAATCATGCATCGCATCCCCATCGTTGATCTGGGAGATCTATATCCAATGGTGGTGGTTCATTTCGGGTGGCCCTTTTGTACGGGGTTTAACCACCTGATAAGGGTGGTTTTCTCTCTCCTCGGCGTGGACATGTGGCATCCATTGTATGGGCTCGGGTAGAGCCCGACCCAAACCACTTACTACCTTTGGGTCCTCCCCAAATCCCACTTGTTTCATGGATTTCCTTTTATATTTAAAACACATTAAAACATCGTAAAAATCCCTTAACAATGTCTTTAGCCATATATTTCATATTTATGCAGTGACGTTTACAAAATCCTTTCGAGTCTGTCACATCGCATTAGCACATATATATGTGGCCCGCTCTCTCGCATGACCCCGACACAATATTGCGATATCTCAATCACGTATCGCATGGGCCCAGGGTTACCCATATGGCATGATCGATGTTGACGCCGATTGTGATCCACCGATATCGACGATCAGCATATCGCGCATCACAAGGTCCTGCCTTTGCCTCGTGGCATCGCCGATTGCGATCCGCCGATATCGGCAATTGACATATCGCTTGGCCCGATCCCTATGTTATACCACATGTGCCTTCCTCTGACCCGATATGTCAGGGATATGCGATTGGGGGTGGCTTCCCTTTTTCACTTAATCTGCTCTGTTGCCTTGGTCTGATGCGATTTCCCCTTTTGAAGGGATTTTTGCCTTTCTAAAGGATTTTGCCTCTTTTTTCTAAGGAACAAAGGGCATCTTCCTTAAGTGATAACTTTTGTATCCTAAGTCCATTTTTTCCCATTCAAGTTGCAATAGATTCAGAGGAGAAGATCTCTGCAATGGGGCTATTTCCAGGAACTCCCTTGGACTTTCATTTTTCCTCTAAGAGGAACACCTTGACTTAGGAATCTATCCAAAATCCATTTTGGATCACGCCTCCGTACTAAAAGAACTTTTGGTCTCCAAAATACTGATATACTGATCTGAATAGTAAATGAGAGTCAGTCACCCTCTTCTTTCAGCCTCCCTACACTTGTCTTGCATAGTGCCTCTGAACCAAAGTTTCTGACCACTTCCCTTCTAGATGGACTGATCTTCCTGGGAAGAACTGTCTTCCTCCTTGCCTTCCTGCAGAACTCCTGTTGAAATGGTTATAGAAGGTAGTTTGAGGTCTCTGCCTTGATCATTAATCGAAGGTGGCTCAACAAATGTGAAGTAAATCTGCTCCACAAAACTTTCATTTGTACCTGTTTGAGAAGCTTCCAACAACATCTGTTAACAACAACATGCATATGGACAACAACTAGATGGACTAAACTCCTACTTCAACAAAGACACAAATTTCACATCTTGTGAACACCCCCATGTCTTACATCTGCATACAAATGATGGGCTAGACAACAAGCCCAGAAAACATGCCTTTAAAACAAATGACCCTTCAAGTCAAGCATGTAGAAAAGGACCATTAGGACTCTTTTCAAAAGATGAAAATTTCATCACTATCTCCATCTTGGAGACCAAGTCAACATTACATGCATGTTTAAAGCAATCAACCCTTCAAGTTAATTACACATACATGCTCAAAACAAGGAAACATCAACATCCCCGTGTTCATGCACATCATGCTTATGCATGCATTTCATCCTTCAAATTTCACTTAAGCACGCTGTACTTTTGAAGCTGAAATGAAATATAATGTTGTAGCAACAAAGTGAGTCTCCTACTCAACCTTTTCCATTCACCATCTTGGTAGAAGCCTACAACTTGCATCTCATCAACAAGAAATTCAAATAGATGCGTCAATAGACATGCAATCCTTAATTGGAAAAGAACTCTAAACATTTCTTACCAAACTATTTCAAAGGACTTGCCTTTGTCTGCACATCAGCATCAACATGTGAATCATTTTGAAACACATTATTCATGGAAACTTCCTTTCCATTTCTGCCATCTTCTCTTTCAACTTTCTTCAGCTTTGGTGGAAGCATTGTTGGATTCAGTGTCCAACATTTTGCAGCAAGATGTCCTTGCCTATGGCAGTAAGTGCAACACATGTGCATCCTCTTGACAACATGATTTTCCTTATCCAAGGGACCTTTGGCTCTTTGCTTCATTTTCTTCAAAAGTTTCCTGTATGTGGCCATTCTCTTCCAACATCTAGAAATATGATGGTTATCCAAACCACAAAAGGAACATGCAATTCTTTTCCCATGCTTATGTGGAAATTTACCATGCTTTTCAAAATCAAAAGGAATGTGTTTAAAAGCTGATTTATACCTTTCTCTTTCACTTTTATTGCCTTCATGAGGAGGTGAAGAAAATGAAGAAGTGGCTCCCTTTGGAACACCATCAATATCTTCAAGGTTGTTAGAGTTTCCACAAATCTCTGGTTCAAGTGTTTGCTTTTGAACACCTGCATCCTTCAAGTGATGTTTCAAGTCATTACATTCCTCTTGAATATAATCTTCACACTCTGCGATGCAACTCTTTCTTGGAGTTGTTTCAATGGCTTTCATGGCAGCTTTGGAACTCTCTGCATAAGAATGTCCATAGCCAAGACCTAAATACTTAGGCCTTTCTTCAACTATTATTGGTTCAACAATACCTTTTGCATGCTTTCCCAAGCCCTTTCCTTCATAGCCCATATTGGACATTAGCTTGGAACCTATGCCTCTAGTATGTTTTTCAAAAGAACCAATACAAGCATTCTTAGAAGAATTTGAAGACAAACTAGAATGGTTTACCTCTTCTTCAAGTTGATACTTGACCAAGGCTTCTTTGGCAACAAAGAGCTGTGACTCCAACTCATGCATCCTCTTTAGGTTCATATTTTCAATATGAAGTTGCCTCTCCATTTCCTGCAACTTGTTAGAAAGCATCTGCTTCTCTTCCTTCATGTAGTTCAACTTCTCTCTAAGTATGCTGCTCTTTTTTCCATCCTCATACATTTCCCTCACTTTTTCCATCATTATGAACAAGTCCTGCTTCAAGTATCCATTAAAGAGTTTTGTGATGAAGAAGGAAGAATTCGAGGATACACTTGAGGTAGTTGTCATTATGCCAATGAACAAAGAACTTCAAACAAGATTAGTAAAGAGCTTATTTCAGCAACCTTTTGCAACAAACCTCTTGTGCTTTAAGGACTGCCTTGAGGTCCTTGGGATAGAACAATGCATTCAACGCTTCTTCCTATTTGTCCTTCCTAGACTGAGCTAGCAACAAATTTCCCTTTACCTCTGCAAACTCATAAAATAGTCAGTTTACAAAACAAGCACACAATCAACCTCTTGTTGTTCAAACACCTTTCAAACAAGCAGTCTTTGCTTTGTCAATCAAGCATTTCGATATAACCTTCTTTGAAGGTGGGTTTAATCAAACTTAGGCTATGATACCACCTGATATGAAAATGGGGAACTTAGGCTTTTTGAACAACTTACAAGAACCTCTCCCACTTTCAAAGCTTAAATATTCTCAAGTCTTATTGATTAACCAATGCGGAATTAATAAGTCCTTGATATTAAGGTGTATGCTGGTATTTGTTTTAAACTATTCAGGGGTTGTAAATTAATGTGCTGAAACTAATATATAAATACATACAACAGTAAATAATGCAGCAGTAAAACAAGCACATAAGACAACAATTTAATCTGGATTTCACCCAAAACTCTTGGGCTACGTCTCCTTGAACTCTAGTCAATTGACTAGGCCCTTTGGGATTATGGCAGGTCCTTTTACAAGCTCTTGGCTCAACTCCTACTATTTTACACAGAAACAATGGGTTTAGGCACCATGTCATTCCCTGGTTCTTGAAGCTCTGGCTCTTGGCTCTGTCTCTTGGCTCTAGCTCTTGGCTCTTGGTTCTGGCTCTTGGCTCTGACTCTGGCTCTTCGGCTCTGTCTTCTTTGGCCCTCTATCAGTTTACAACTTTCTTGGATTTTCACTTGACTTCCAAGTGACTCCCTTGGTTTTTCTTTTTCCTTCTGCGCTGCCTCTTTCTTCTCTTTTTTACCTTAGCTTCCTTCTTTTGCTTTTCTTTCAGCAACAAGCTCCAACAACCTTCAACCAACCTTGTCTCTATCGTTTTGTGGCTTTTTAAGCCAAATCGGCGTTGTTGGTTCATTTTCCCTCTCGAAATTCTGTCTCCCGGCCTCTGTCTACTCGAATCCCTCTTCTAAGCATTAGCAATCATGGCATAATGCCTTTTGGGAAGGTGGCCACCTGTTCTGCAACTGATGAGTACATTGGGCCTTTGAAATCCCTGAACGCCCATTCTCGGCTTACATAGGAAAATACACAGAAAGCCTGTAAAATCCGCCCAAACGCTTCTATCAGACTTCAAAACTGTGAACTCCACCTTATATTCCTTCGGGTCCGCCTTTTAAATCATGTATCACATTCCCATCGTTGATCTGGGAGATCTAGATCCAACGGTGGTGGTTCATTTCGGGTTGCCCTTTCGTCCAAGGGTTAACTGTCCGATAAGGGTGGTTTTATCTCTCCTCGGCTTGGACACGTGGCAGCCATTGTATGGGCTTAGGTAGAGCCTAACCCAAACCACTTACCGTCTCTCGGTCCTCCCAAAATCCCACTTGTTTCATGGATTTCCTTTTATATTTAAAACACATTAAAACATCATAAAAATCCCATAACAATGGCTTTAGCCAGATCTGAAATATTGCTAAAATTGACAACTAGGGCCAAACTCCATGTGGGTCATCTTATTTATAGTAGCTGATATTTTTATTGGATCCCTTTCATCGAGAGGTGTAGGATTGATCTAAAGATCATCCGATTCTGACAAGTATTCATGGAGTTATGAATTTATTTGTGTTATAAGACATATTGTCAAGTCGGCCAGCATCTTATGTAGGCTCAGAAGCCCAATAGACATGTCTATTCATCATCTACATTTTAGTATAAATAGAGGAGGACTTGAAGTCATTTTGACACACTCTTCATGTGATCTCCTCTCCACGTCTTGGGTTTTTGGAAAAGGAGAGACACTAAAGAATACGCTGGCCTAGTATGATGTCCTAGCTATAGATGATGCCCTAATCCAACGCAGTCATGAAGACATATATACATAGTCAAAGTGCTGCTCTAATTTGTTGCTAAGGAGAGGCCTAATATGCTGGTCATTCAGACACTAATACATAGTTCATAGAAACACTTATGCAAAGATCATGGAGACATAGTTATACACTGTTCATGGTTACGTTCATATGCTGGTTATATGCTATTCATGGTGACATCTATACAATCAACGTAATGCCCTAATTATACACAGGGAAGATATCCTTACACGCAGTTAGACTCTATACGGATGCAGCATAATCTATGTATTGGGTCAATATATGAGGCCGCAATCAATGCACGTAGCCACAATGATGGTGATAAAGTCGTAGTAAGGGTAACAAAGATCACAGTCATGGTAATGGAGTCATGGTCAAGAGAATGAAGTAGCAGTCAAGGTAACGGAGCCGCAACCAAGATTGTTGGAGCCACAGTCCAGGTATGGAGCCGTAGTCATAAAGAAAATGAATCCACATTTTTATGTGGGATAGATCTAGGTTTCAACTACATTCTCGAATGGGTATAAGGAGCAGCATAACCTAGATCAACCTCCTCTCGACATCCCTGTGATAAAGATGATTCCCTCAGATGGATAAGGTAGATAAGTTAGTGTGGTATCCATTATTGTCCTCACTATGACATACCTGTAGCAACCTCAACGTGATGTATCATAGAACCATGGAAGAAGTTTCAGTAGCTCTTAGATTTAATTATGATGCTAACTTGACGTGCTACAAGGGATAGGGACAAGGATCACAGTCTTGATCTTGATATCACCATAATCACATTAATGAACAACAGTGATAGATTGGTGGCATACCTGTAGCAGCAATGAACATCTGTAGGTAGCATATCTGTAGCAACCCTATCATAATGAATGAAAAACAAAGCATGAAAAATCTCAGATCATAATGATGAAAGATGCAGCATCATGGGCATGTTAGTAAATGAAAACACAATGGTGAATTCGACAACATGATGGTGCTACACGGTAAGGTGCAACAAATGGATGAGATACTGCACTAAGATAGGTGAAGGAATCACCTTAGAGAATCAGTTAAAGCAATATGTCTTCAATTGATCTCATGTGATATCAAAAGTCAAGTATGGACTTCTATTGTAAATGTACTATCTCTCTCACTTACTCTACTTAACTATGAAGAACATAAAAGAAGAATTGATTAAGGGTTTCCCCACATTGTGGGGTTTGTCCTTGGCTAGCGCCACATCTTGTGTCCTCTTGTCTTGGCTTGTCTTCTGCGATTTATATTTATGTTCTATCTGCGGTTTACTTTAATGCTGATGTGATTTCTGATCAGGAAAAGATATTTTGTTAACTAAAATTGAAATAAATTGCTCTAGCATAGAACATACCTAATCTTGACATGGTATCAAAGCTGACGTGAAGACAATGCCCAAGCAAGAGTGAAAGAGAAATCACCAAAGACAGTTGGGACAGGACAAAAGGATCAATGGGTTCTTCATCCCCCTTCTAATTCACCAAGAGTGAAGTCGAAGCAGAGAATATTATCAAAATGGCATAACGGAAGCTTCTGATGGCCTACCTAAAGATCAATTCATTGTAAAGTTCTGATCTAAGGGTGGAAGGAAAGGCGGATGCCTTGGTTGCAATAAGTTCAGCCATTATGTGAAGGAGTGTCCGTATGGCAAAGGCACTTCTCTTGATGAAGATAATAAGCATTCCAAGGACATCTTCAATGATCAGAGGAATGATGAGTAATGCAGGTCATCGAGGACACAACTGACCCTTCAGAGAAAAAAGGAACCCCAGGTATGAAGAATCAAATGTTGTTTCTGATAAGATAAAGAAGCATTATCTTGTATTGGCCATCTCCTTCAGATTTTTTAGGAATCTGGCTTATTGATTGTAGTGCTGCAAGGCACTCTCTAATTTGGTAGAGATGGAAACAATCGTGGGATTATACTTGGAGCCGATGCCACCTATCCGAGAAAGGATGTTGGCAATGTTATCCCTCAAATGAATGGGGATAACTCAATTCATTTACAGAATCTCTTTTATCTACCTAATCGCAAGAAAAACCTGGTGTTTGTTTCAGGAATGGAAGTCTAAGGTTACGAGATGGCACTCATCGATGAAAAGCAGGTCCATAGGCTTGGAACAACCCGAGGAGTTTGAGATTGATGATCAAGAATCTCATGTATGCAGGTGGAAGAAAGCCCTCTATGGCTTGAAGAAAAACACCCCAGGCATAGTATGAGAGGATTGATAGCTATCAGACGAAGCTGAGATTCACTAGGAGTGAAATCGATCCAAACCATTACCTGAAGGTTGTGGATGATAGACCTCTCATACCGGCACCTATGTCTGACAGGTGCATACCATCTCATTTGTAGAAGACAGAGGGAGTTGGATTCTGAATGTGGAAAGATAGACTGCAAGTCTGTGACTACCTCAAGGATCTTAACTTTCAGAAGTTATATGGTAGTGATGTCGGACCAAATTTTGGAAATGCCTCTGAGTTTCATAAACTCATTCACGTTGATGTTCTTGGTGAACCTCTGTCCAGACATATGTTTTGCAGTTACAATGGCAAGCTCATATTTGGTTGAGCTTCACTGGATTGGTTCCTAGAATATTCTGAGATATCTTCAGGGCACAATCTCTCGTGGATTGAGATACACTACCAGAAATATGAAACCACATGATTATTCGAATGTTGAGTGGGCACGCAGTGTGGAGGATCACTAGAGCACTTCTAAGTGTTAGTTCTCATTGGGATCTACTTCGATATCCTTGATGAGCAGGAAGCAGAAGTTGGTGACTTTGAGCACCGCCGATGCAAAGTATATTGTTGCTACAATGGCCACCTGTGAGGCAGTCTGGTTACAAAATCTCTTCAGTGAGCTATTTGGATTTACATTGGATACCACTGTGATCCTGTGTGATAACCAGAGTGGGATTCATTTATTAGAGAATCCCACATTTCATGATCGCTCTAAGCATATCGACATCAAGTACCACTATATTCAAGATATGGTGCAGCGAGGAGCTATAAGGCTCCAACATATTGGTACAGATGAATAGGTCACCGACATTTTGACAAAGCCGCTAGGAAAGGTCAAATTCCTGACTTTCCGAGAACAACTTGGTGTCATTAAGAGACCCTGTAATGAGGGTCAAGTATGATGTGCTGAGATCTGGGAGCTCTAGGGGGGGCATAGGGTACTTCTTGGACTGACATATGGCCACAGGGTGACTCACCATCCCTTGGTGGTGTACGTGTACAAGGTAAAATAAACAAAACTTTCCCTGTGACACCCTATGATGACTATGTAGCAGGACGATTAGTTCTCCTGTGAGTTCTGGATGATGTGTTCTCCATGATGATTGTGTAGCAGGATGATTAGTTCTCTTGTGAGGTATGGATGATGTGTTCTTCATGACGACTATGTAGCATGATGATTAGTTCTCCTGTGAGGTCTAGATGATGTGTTCTTCGTGACGATTATGTAGTAGGATGATTAGTTCTCCTATGAGGTCTAGATGATGTGTTCTCCATGATGATTGTGTAGCAGGATGATTAGTTCTCTTGTGAGGCCTGGATGATGTGTTCTCCATGGCAATTGTGGAACAGGATGATTCACTCTCCTATGGGCCAGGATGATTAGTTCTTCGTGGCATCCACTGGACAAGATGATTCGCTCTCCTGTGGACAGGATGATTAGTTCTCCTATCGAGGCATCCTACCCATGTAGTCTTGGACTCATGGGAAGTACCTCTCATCTGATCAATGAGCAGGGAAATGAGGATAGGGACCATAGTAATACCGATGGATGCATTGTTGTATTTACCATACTCCCTATGCTAGTATGACCTTCATTGATTTGGGATCAATGATACTGGTCTGGGACTAGTAGTAGGAGTTTTACCCACTATGACATTAACTTTGGGTCAGTAGAGGACTGGTCTAGGACCAGTGGTACATACTTTGAGACTAACTTTGAGTCAGTAAAGGACTGGCCTGGGACCAATGAGAGTGGTGTGTACTATGACGCTGAATTTGGGTCGGTTGAGGACTGGTCTAGGACCAGTAGTACACACTCTGAGACTGACTTCGAGTCAGTGAAGAATGGTATGAGACATTCTCAATCAATTCTTCTTCTTCATGGTTCAGTAGAGAAGAGCTGAGCAAAGAAAAGCTGAGCAGAATAGAGTAGTGCAGGGCACTGATGGAAGAGATAGTATAGCTAGACATATGGAACAACCTGTGGAGTTCTCCCTAGTTGAGAGGGAGTGTTAAAATTGGCAACTAGGGCCAAACTCCATGTGGGTCATCTTATTTATAGCAGCTAATATTTTTATTGGAACCCTCTCATTGAGAGATGTAGGATTGATCTAAATATCATTCGATTCCGAAAAGTATTCATGGAGTTATAATTTATTTGTGTTATAAGACATATTGTCAAGTCAGCCAACATCTTATGTAGGCTCAAAAGCCCAATAGACATGTCTATTCATCATCTACGTTTTAGTATAAATAGAGGAGGACTTGAAGTCATTTTGACACACTCTTCACATGATCTCCTCTCCACATCTTGGGTTTTTGGAAAAGGAGAGACACTAAAGAATACGCTAGCCTAGTATGATGTCCTAGCTACAGATGATGCCCTAATCCAACGCAGTCATGAAGACATCTATACACAGTTAAAGTGATGCTCTAATTGTTGCTAAGGAGAGGCCTAATACGCTGGTCATTGAGACACTAATACACAGTTCATAGAAACACTTGTGCACAGATCATGGAGACACAGTTATATGTTGTTCATGGTTACGTTCATATGTTGGTTATACATTGTTCATGGAGGCATTTATATAGTCAATGTGATGGCCTAATTATACACAGGGCAGAGATCCTTAACGCAATTAGACTCTATACAGACACAACGTAATCTATGTATTGGGTCAATATATGAAGCCGTAGTCAATGTGTGTAGCCACAATCATGGTGATAAAGCCACAGTAAGGGTGACAAAGACCACAGTCATGGTAATGGAGTCACGGTCAAGAGAATGAAATAGTAGTCAAGGTAACAGACCCACAGTCCAGGCATGGAGCCGCAGTCATAAAGAAAATGAATCCTTATTTTTATGTAGGATAGATCTAGGGTTCGGCTACATTCTCTAATGGGAATGAGAAACATAACCTAGATCAACCTCCTCTCAACATCCCTGTGATAAAGATGATTCCCTCAGATGGATAAATTAGATAAGTCAGCGTGTTATCTACTGTTGTCCTCACTATGACATACCTATAGCAACCTCAACGTGATGTATCACAGAACCATGGAAGAAGTTTCAGTAGATCTCAGATTTAATTATGATGCTAACTTGACGTGCTACAAGGGATAGCGACAAGGATCACAATCTTGATCCTGATATCACCATAATCACAGTAATGAACATCAGTGATAGATTGGTGGCATACCTGTAGCAACAATGAACAACTGTAGGTAGCATATCTGTAGCAACACTATCACAATGAACAACAAAGGATGAACAGTCTGAGATCATGATGATGAAAGATGCAGCAACATGGGCATGTTAGTAAAGGGCAGCACAATGATGAATGAGAAAACATGATGTAGCATGATGGTGCTACACGGTAAGGTGTAGCAAATGGACGAGATGCTACACTAAGATAGGTGAAGGAGTCACCTTAGAGAATCAGTTGAAGCAATATGTCTTCAAATGATCTCATGCAATATCAAAAGTCAAGTATGGACTTGTATTGTGAATGTACTATCTCTCTCACTTTCTTTGCTAGACTATGAAGAACATAAAAGAATAATTGATCAAGGGTTTCCTCACATTGTGGGGTTTGTCCTTGGCTAGCGCCACAGCTTGTGTCGTCTTGTCTTGGCTTGTCTTCTGCAATTTATATTTATGTCTATCTGCGGTTTACTTTAATGCTGATGTGATTGTTGATCAGGAAAAGATATTATGTTAACTAAAATTGAAATAAATTGCTCTAGCATAGAACATACCTAATATTAACATGGTATCAAAGCTGACATGAAGACAATGCCCAAGCAAGAGTGAAAGAGAAATCACCAAAGATAGGTTGGACAGGACAAGAGGATCAATGGGTTCCTCATCCCTCTTCTAATTCACCAAGGGTGAAGTTGAAGTAGAGAATATTATCAGAATGGCGCAGTGGAAGCTTCTGATGGCCTACCTAAAGATCACTTCATTGGAAAGTTCAAATTTAAGGGTGGAAGGAAAGGTGGATGCCTTGGTTGCAATAAGTTCAGCCATTATGCGAAGGAGTGTTCGAATGGAAGAGACACATCTCTTGATGAAGATAATAATCATTCCAGGGACATCTTCAATGATTAGAGGAATGATAAGTAATGTAGGTCATCAAGGACATGATCGACTCTTTAGAGAAAGAAAGGAACCCCAGGTATGAAGAATCAAATGTTGTTCTGATAATATAAAGAAGCGCTATCTTGTATTGGCCCTCTCCTTCAGATTCTTTAGGAATCTGGCTTATTGATTATAGTGCTTCAAGGCACTCCATCAGATAAATGGGTACACTCTCTAATTTGGTAGAGATGGAAACAATCATGGGATTATACTTGGAGCCGATGCCACCTATCCGGGAAAGGATGTTGGGAATGTTATCCCTCAAATGAATGGGGGTAACTCAATTCATTTACAGAATATCTTTTATGCACCTGATCGCAAGAAGAACCTGGTGTCCATTTCAACAATGGAGATCTAAGGTTACGAGGTGGCACTGATCGAAGAAAAGCAAGTCCACAGGCTTGGAACAACCCGGGGAGTTTGAGATTGATGATCAGGAATCTCACATATGCAGGTGGAAAAAAGCCCTCTATGGCTTGAAGTAAAACACCCCAGGTGTAGTATGAGAGGATTGATAGCTGTCGGATGAAGCTGAGATTCAATAGGAGTGAAATCGATCCAAACCATTACTCGAAGGTTGTGGATGATAGACCTCTCATACCGGCACCTATGTCTAACAGGTGCAGACCCTCTCATTTGTATAAGACATAGGGAATTGGATTCTGAATGTGGAAAGATAAACTGTAATTATGTGACTACCTCAAGGATCTTAACTTTTAGAAGTTATATGGTAGTGATGTCGGACCAGATTTGGGAAATGCCTCTGAGTTTCATAAACTCATTAGTGTTGAAGTTCTTGGTGAACCTCCTTCCGGACAAATGTTTTGCAGTTAGCATGGCAAGCTCATATTTGGTTGAGTTTCACTAGATTGGTGCCTAGAATCTTCTGAGATATCTTCAGGGCACAATCTCTCATCGATTGAGATACACTACCAAAAATATGAAACCACATGATTATTCGAATACTGAGTGGGCAGGCAGTGTGGAGGATCACTAGAGAACTTCTCAGTGCTGGTTCTCCTTGGGATCTGCTTCAATATCCTGGATGTGCAAGAAGCAAATTTCAGTGGCTTTGAGCACCGCCGAGGCAGAGTACATTGTTGCTAGCATGGCCA
Organism: Pinus taeda; assembly: GCA_000404065.3. Classification (NCBI taxonomy): domain Eukaryota; kingdom Viridiplantae; phylum Streptophyta; class Pinopsida; order Pinales; family Pinaceae; genus Pinus; species Pinus taeda. Next base: position 26,049 of record APFE030834321.1, read on the forward strand.
CCTGTGAGATAGTGTAGTTACGAAAGATCTTTAGTGAGCTGTTTGGATTTACATTGGATACCACTATGATCCTATGTGATAACCAGAGTGGGATTCATTTATCAGAGAATTCCGTATTTCATGATCTCTCCAAGCATATCGACATCAAATACCACTATATTCGAGATATGGTGCAGCAAGGAGCTATAAGGCTCCAACATATCGGTACAGATGAACAGGTCATCGACAGTTTGACAAAGCCCCTAGGAAAGTTAAAATTCCTGACTTTTCAAGAACAACTTGGTGTCGTTCAGAGACCCTCTAACGAGGGTCAAGTATGATGTACTGAGCTTTTTGAGCTCTAGGGGGGTGCGAGGTACTTCTTAGAGTGACATATGACCACAGGGTGACTCACCATCCCCTGGTGGTGTACGTGTATAGGGTAAAAGAATCAAAACTTTCCCTGTGACACCCCGTGATGACTATGTAGTAAGACGATTAGTTCTCTTGTGAGGTCTGGATGATGTGTTCTCCATGATGATTGTGTAGCAGGATTATTAGTTCTCCTGTGAGATCTGGATGATGTGTTCTCCATGATGACTATGTAGCAGGATGATTAGTTCTCCTGTGAGGTCTGGATGATGTGTTCTCCATGATGATTGTGTAGTAGGATGATTAGCTCTCCTGTGAGGTCTGGATGATGTGTTCTCCATGCTGATTGTGTAGCAAGATGATTAGTTCTCCTGTGAGGCATGGATGATGTGTTCTCCATGGCAATAGTGGAATAGGATGATTATCTCTCCTGTGGGCCATGATGGTTACTTCTCCGTGGCATCCACTGGACAGGATGATTTTCTCTCCTGTGGATAGGATGATTAGTTCTCTTGTCAAGGCATCCTACCCATGCAGTCTGGGACTCATGGGAAGTACCTCTCATTTGCTCAATGAGCATGGAAATGAGGATAGGGACCATAGTATTACCGATGGACGCATCACTGTATCTACCGCACTGCCTATGCTAGGATGACCTTCAGTGATCTGGGATCAATGATACTGGTATGGGACTAGTAGTAGGAGTTGTACCCACTATGACACTGACTTCAGGTCAATAGAGGACTAGTCTAGGACCAGTGGTACATACTCTGAGATTGACTTCGAGTCAGTAAAGGACTGGCCTGGGACTACTGAGAGTGGTACATACTATGACATTGACTTCGAGTCGGTTGAGGACTTGTCTAGGACCAATAGTACACACTCTGAGACTGACTTTGGGTCAGTGGAGAATGGTATGAGACATTCTCAATCAATTCTTCTTTGGTTCAGCAGAGAAGAGCTAAGTAGAGCTAAGCTGAGTAGAGCTGAGCTGAGTAGAGAAAAGCTGAGCAGAGCTTAGCATAACAGAGCAGTGCAGGGCACTGATGGCAGAGATAGTACAACTGGACATATGGAACAGTGGATGGAGTTCTCCCTAGTTGAGAGGGAGTGTCAAAATTGGCAACGAGGGCCAAACTCCATGCGGGTCATCTTATTTATAGCAACTGATATTTTTATTGGATCCCTCTCATCAAGAGGTGTAGGATTGATCTAAAGATCATTCGATTCCGACAAGTATTCAGGGAGTTATGAATTTATTTGTTTTATAAGACATATTGTCAAGTCAGCCAACATCTTATGTAGGCTTAGAAGCCCAATAGAAATGTCTATTCATCATCTACGTTTTATTATAAATAGAGGAGGACTTGAAGTCATTTTGACACACTCTTCATGTGATCTCCTGTCCACATCTTGGGTTTTTGGAAAAGGAGAGACACTGAAGAATACGCTAGCCTAGTATGATTTCCTAGCTACAGATGATGCCCTAATCCAACACAGTCATGAAGACATCTATACAAAATCAAATGGATGCTCTAATTCATTGCTAAGGAGAGGCCTAATACGCTGGTCATTGAGACACTAATACGCAGTTCATAGAAACACTTATGCATAGATCATGGAGACACAATTATACACTGTTCATGGTTATGTTCATATGCTAGTTATAGACCATTCATGGTGACATTTATAAAGTCAACGTGATGCCCTAATTATACACAGGGCAGAGATCCTTAAACAAAGTTAGACTTGATACAGACGCAGCGCAATCTATGTATTGGGTCTATATATGAAGCCGCAGTCAATGCGTGTAGCCACAGTCATGGTGATAAAGCTGCAGTAAGGGTAACAAAGACCGTAGTCATGGTAATGGAGTCACGGTCAAGAGAATGAAGTAGCAGTCAAGGTAATATAGCCACAACCAAGGTTGTTGGAGCCACAGTCCAGGCATGGAGCCACAGTCATAAACAAAATGAATCCACATTTTTATGTGGGATAGATCTAGTGTTTGGCTGCATTCTCAAATGGGTATAAGGAGCAATAGAACCTAGATCAATCTCATCTTGACATCCCTGTGATAAAGATAATGCCTCGGATGGATAAAGTGGATAAGTCAGCGTGTGATCTACCGTTGTCCTCACTATGACATACCTGTAGCAACCTCAATGTGATGTATCATAGAACCATGGAAGAAGTTTCAGTAGCTCTTAGATTTTATTATGATGCTAACTTGACGTGCTACAAGGGACAGGGACAAGGATCAGAGTCTTGATCTTGATATCACCATAATCACAATAATGAACAACAGTGATAGATTGGTGGCATACCTGTAGCAGCAATGAACAACTGTAGGTAGCATATCTGTAGCAACCCTATCACAATGAACAACAAAGGATGAACAGTCTCAGATCATGATGATGAAATATGCAGCATCATGGGCATGTTAGTAAAGGGCAGCACGATGATGAATGAGATAGCATGATGCAACATGATGGTGCTACACAGTAAGGTGCAGCAAATGGACGAGATGCAACACTAAGATAGGTGAAGGAGTCATCTTAGAGAATCAGTTGAAGTAATATGTATTCAACTGATCCCATGCGATATCAAAAGTCAAGTATGGACTTCTATTGTAAATGTACTATCTCTCTCGCTTTATCTGCTGAACTATGAAGAACATAAGAGAAGAATTGATCAAGCGTTTCTCCACATTCTGGGGTCTGTCCCTGGCAAGTGCCACATCTTGTGTCCTCTTGTCTTGGCTTGTCTTCTGCGATTTATATTTATGTTCTATCTGCAATTTAATTTAATGCTGATGTGATTGTTGATCAGGAAAAGATATTGTGTTAACTAAAATTAATTGCTCTAGCATAGAACATACCTAATCTTAACAAATATTTATGCAGTGGCATTTACAAAACCCTTTCAGGTCCATCGCATCGCATTGGCGTGTATATATGTGGCCCGCTCTGTCGCATGACCCTAATGCGATATTGCGATATCGCAATCGTGTATCACATGGGCCCGAGGTTTCCCATATGGCATGGCCGATGTCGACACCGATTGAGGTCTATTGATATCGATGATCGCCATATCGTGCATTGTGGGATCCTGCCTTTGCCTCGTGGCATCGCCGATTGCGATCCACCGATATCGATGATCGACATGTCGCTCAGCCCGATCCCTATGTTATACCACATGTGCCTTTGTCCGACCTGATATGTCAAGGATCGGGGATTGGGGGTGGCTTCCCTTTTTCACTTAATCCACCATGTTGCCTTGGTCTAATGCGATTTCCCCTTTTGAAGGGTTTTTTCCTTTTTTAAAGGATTTTGCCTCTTTTTTCTAAGGAATAAAGGGCATCTTCATTAAGTGATAACTTCTGCATCCTAAGTCCATTTTTTCCCATTCAAGTTGCAGTAGATTCAGGAGGAGAAGATCTCTGCAATGGGGCTATTTATAGGAATTTCCTTAGACTTCCATTTTTCCTCTGTGAGGAACATCTTGACTTAGGAATCTATCCAAAATCCATTTTCGATCACCATCCCTGTCCTCCAAGGCACCAACCTTATCTTTTTGAGGCTCCAACCCTCAGTTTACTTCGTAAAGATGTATTTGGTTATACTTCATGGCTCCCAATGTCTTCTTCAACGAGCCCTGTCAATCTTCAGCTATCCCTTCACTTTAGTCTCCACATCACATCATCAATGACAACCTTGATCTCTTAGAAGGTGTCACCACTGCTATTCATGTTACCCAAACAACATCTCCAAGGTCACATCATGATGACTTCAATACATCATGGTCTTCAATAACCTTTCCAAGATCGGCTTCTCTATGTTGCCCCAAGAATTCTCCAAGGGTTTCTTCAGATGGCTCCAAGAACAGCTTCTTCAAGGTGACTTCAACAATTTTCTAGATCTGCTCAAGATATATGGTGGAGTATGTTTCTTAACAGAAGTATATAGCCCAAAATGTCCTCAAACTCTACTCCAAGTATAACTCAAAAATATTCCAGCAGGCAACGTCGTTTCTAGGTAGCGCAGATCATCTTTGGAGCAGTAGTTGTGCAACACTAAGTCCATCATTTTCTCGCCTGGGTGTTGTCGCACTTGTCCCTTGAGACAATCCTAGGTGCACCATTTCATCAATATTGTACTTGCTCAAGAAAGAATTAATAAAATGGGTCAAATGATCTTTATTTTCAGTGATTTTATGGGTGTGTTTGTTGACTGTGTCTCATTGTTGGATGTTGGTTTGTTTATTTTCTTTGTATATCTCTGAATTTCCTAGTTAGGAACATTACACGTACACACACCAGATTGGTTGCCATGCTGAGCAAACACCTAGTGCCTTTTTCTTTTCTTCAATCACGTACACATACACAATGTACATAACAACACATACATCCAAACACAACGTATGACACAACACAATGCATACACCTAAACCTGATATACATAACAACACATACACCTACACCTGGTGTACAACACTACACAATACATACACCTACACCCGATGTACAACACTACACATACATACACCTACACATGGTGTACAACACAATATATATACACAAATAGAGTACAACACAACAAATACACTTGTCACGATGCCAAGACTACACAATGCACATACGTAGTACCACATGCACACAACACATCATGTACGACATATACACAATATCACATGTACAACATGTACACAATAGCACCAGTACACAACATCACCTGCACAACATGTACACAACATGAAATGACATGGAACCATTTGCACAACGTGTACACAACACCACATGTACAATCATGCACACACCATATGTACATAGCACCACATGCACAACATGCACACAATGCCATATGTACATAGCACTGCATATACAACATGTACATAGCACCATATGTATAGAACACTGCATATCCAACATGCACACACCACCATATTCACACAACACCACATATTGATCATACGCCTAGTACAATATGCACACAACACTACATATCCAACATGTACAAAGAACCATCTATACTCAACACTGCATATGTAATATGCGCACAACACCATATATACAACAAAAACACATCATATGTACACAATACTACATATGCTACACGTACACAACACTATTACTTCACATCGTAGGACCACACTGTCCTTATCAAATGAACTTGCTTCTATTGTCTTATCCATGCTTGTCCTAGCATGCCACAAAGCACATTTCTTTCATTCCACTGATGTATCCCTCAACATATCACGTCCATAACATATACATAGTATAATCACCTAATAAAAACTCATAACCACATGATACTGACCTCGTATATTTGTTAGGACTACTCTTCCCACTTTATTCCCCATAAGACCAGGAATCTCTTCATGACATTCACCTGCATAAGAAATAATTCTTCCACAAGAATTATCCCTGACAACCCTGTCAGATAGTGACATACATACATACATATAATCATTATTATAAAACAATCATGATCCATGATGAACCTGTCAGACACGACATACATATGTACATACATACATGTATACATATATAGAAATCAACACAATAATGATCACAACATAATTACCAGATACCATTAGGTCAAGGTTAAGAGAACTCCCTTTATTTGTGCACAACATGCACAATATTGATAAAAACCGTTCTCAACATAGCTAAGGCATCTAATGCCTCATATCCATTTACTTCACCTTTCATGTTACCTTTCCCATGACTATCCTGCCATTGTCCATTTACTCCCAATGGATCCAACCAATCCAATTGATTGTCATACTCTTGCCTTCAGCTGCCCTTATACATGTATCGAGCTTCATTTGGGTGTTACATTACCTATTGGACTTCATTCATCTCTCCATGAGCTCCACTAACTTCCCTCTTTCCTAGCCAAATCCCAAGACCCTTAAAACATAAAAGGCAAGAAAAAGAAATCCAACAAGAAGAAAACCAATAGCAATATGACGTCATAAACAAAGTGGAAAGACCTTGCACCAGATGCAATCAAAACCTATAAATCAAGCTCAAACAAATCACAAAATAATGAAGGCACAAAACTAGCAAGAAACACCATGACTTAATCCCCATGGGTTCCCAATGCCTCTAAAGGAAAGCTCAACCCGAACCTTCTTCAAGATTTCATGGCAGTCTCTTTTGCCAAGAAATCCCCTACATCATACTTCCATAAACACATAATTGTCAATGTATAAATAAATATAACAATACATTGATTAACTTACCTTGTTGTACCCAACATGTTGACCTGTAACTGAACTCGTACTAAATCATCTCTCAAGGGAATCCATTCCCTTGATGAATTCAGCCATAGCTGAAAACCAACTTAATATATTTGTCAAATACATGTTAAGGAATATAACATATATCCACATAATATCAGACAAAATCTAGGTCAAGAAGACTTCCTGTATTCAAAGAATTCATTCATTTGGAATTCTGGTTTCAAAACATAGCCAAAGGAATTATCACCCAATTCATTTCTTTTACCTTTTACCTTGCTGCAATTGAGTTTTATTATATGCTATCACATCACCCAGTTGTTAGTGTTAGAAAATTATATATTATAGAGCAATGGAACACATAAAATATTGCATAAATATAAACACAGAAAATGCATAAAACAAGAGAGACACAGATATACGTCGTTCACCCAGTTTGGGCTATGTCCATGGAGACACAGCCAATCCTTCCTTTTATATTATCCAACACACTAAAGGGATACAACCTACAATAGATCCGATGTAATTCCCTCTTCTCTCTCAATCTCCTCTCTCTTCCTCACTTAGAATATAGATCTACATAGACGCAATACAATTCCTTCATATATTGCGAGGGGTTGCCTTCTAGGGGAAAAACCCTAAATTAAACATAACTTCTACTGTCAAATATCCGCCTAATGAACGACCCAGATTGACTACAAAATTAGAACATTTTACAAGGCAGTCTTACATCTATTTTTAGCTACGTGGGCTGCCCTTGATCCCCCTGCCGGGGAGGGCTCCCAAAGGTCGCAGTCGCCCTGGGGTCCCCCTGCAGCGAATATTTATAGGCGGCGTTGTCGCCCCATTAGGAACGGGGTCCAATGTGGTGATACCTTTGAATATAGAAGATAATTAGGCTCCACACCCAACAATCTCCCACTTGGAGACTGATTATATCAACTCCACTGCTGCTTCATTTGCTAGACAATGACTCCACTTTGAACCTGGTTGTTTCTCATCTTCTTCATCATACTTGAAGACCAATTGAAACTGACCATATTCTCAGTTTCTTCCTAGTTACAACTTTAGTTAACATATCTATAGGATTCTAACTAGTGTTTATCTTTTCCAGCTTCAACTGTCCATCTTCCAACGCTGACCGTATGAAATGGTACTTGAGCTGTATATGTTTAGTATTGGAATGAAATGCAAAGTTCTTTGCAAGATGTATGGCACTTTGGATATCACTTTATAACCTGCCCAACTCGTGCTTCTTACCCATTCATCCAGAAACCTTCGTAACCAAATCATTTCTTAACTAGCCTCAGTAGTAGCAACATATTCTGCTTTTGTTGTTGAGATTGCAAAAACACTTTGCGGTTTTGAGACCCAACTGGCAGCTGTTCCACCTACAGTAAACACATACCCTGTTTTTCTCCTCTTGTTATCTCTATCACCCACCATATCTGCATCAACATATCCCTGTAGAGAAATATTTGAACCACTAAAGCATAATGCTTGATTTGTGGTACCTCTCAAATACCTAAGAATCCACTTCACTGCCATCCAATGTTCTTTTCCTGGATTGTTCATGTACCTGGTTACAACTCTCACTGCATGTGCAATATCAAGCCTTGTGCAGACCATTGCATACATTAAGCTTCCAACTATTGATGCATATGGAACTTTAGACATATGAGCCATTTCTTCTTGAGTCTTGGGACACTCCTCCTTACTTAATTTGAAATGGCTAGCCAAAGGTATACTAACTGGTTTTGCATTCTACATATTAAACCTTTTCAACCCCTTTTCTATGTACTCACTTTGAGACAATGTTAATTTTCAATTCTTCCTGTCTTTAGTTATTCTCATACCAAGGATTTGTTTTGCAGCACCCAAATCCCTCATTGCAAATGAGTTATCCAATTTTCTTTCGAGCACATTTATTTCCTGCATGTTAGAACCTACAACAAGCATGTCATCTACATACAATAACAATATAATATAGCTGCCATCATTTTGCCTTTTGAGATAAACACAATGATCAGAGTGACATCTAGTATAACCTTGTTCAGACATAAACTTGTCAAATTTTAGATACCATGCCTTAGAGCCTATTTTAAGCCATACAAGCTCTTCTTCAGCTTGCACACTATTTTTCTCCCTTCCCTTTTACCTCATATCCTTGTGGCTGCTGCATATATATCTCTTCCTCCAAATCCCCATGGAGAAAGGTTGTCTTTACATCTAATTGCTCAAGATGCAAATCTTCAACTGCTACTAGACTTAAAATATTTTTGATTGAAGTCATTTTAACAACAGGAGAAGATATCTCATCAAAGTCTATACCTTTTTTCTGTGCAAACCTTTCACCACAAGTCTAGCTTTATACCTTTTTCTACCTCCATCTTCTTCCTCAACTTGTAAACCCAATTATTCTACAATTTTGTTTTACCTATAGGAAACCTGACTAATTCCCAAGTCTGGTTATGTGCTAAGGAGTCCATCTCTTCTTTCATGGCTTGCTCCCACTTCTTCCTGGCTTCTACCTGCACTACTTCTTTATAACATTCTGGTTCAGCAGAATCAGTCAACAATACATAATGAAGGAGAGTATCATTCAAGGGGTCTACTTATCCTCGTAGATCTTCTAACACCACTTTCAAGTTTTTAGGTGCTTGTTGATGTTGTGGTTGTTGTTCTGGATGTTGATCATTATGATTTTTAGGCACCATCACTTTTTCTGTGATCTCGTCAAGCACTATGTATTCTCTGTTTTCTTTTTCCTGTTTCTTTTTTTGCAATTGATCCTTATACAAAACCTTTTCATTGAATATGACATCTCTGCTCCTAATGATTTTTTGTTTTTCATAATCATAAAAGCGATAACCAAAATCATTAACACCATATCCAATAAAGTTACATTTCTTTGATTTTTCCTCAAGCTTTTCTATTTTCTTTATTAATGTGGACAAAGGCTTCACAACTAAAAGTCTTTAAAAAAGAGTAGTTTACCTTTTGACCTATCCATGCCACCTTTGGAATACCACCATCCAAGGAACTTGAAGGCCCTCTATTTATTAGATAAACAACAATATCTACAACATCTGTGCAAAATTGTAAAGGCAATCTAGCATGCAATATCATGCACCTTGCACATTCCATGATTGTTCTGTTCATCCTTTCTGACACACCATTTTTTTGTGGTGTTCCTAGAACTATCTTCTCTCTGTGAATTCCATTCTTTGAACAATACCTATCAAACTCTTTGCTGCAATATTCACCTCCATTATCTGATCTGAGACACTTCAACCTTTTTCATGTCTCATTTTCAACCAAAGCTTTCCATTTCTTGAAAGTATCAAATACATCAAATTTATTTCGAATACAATAAATCCAGGTTTTTCTGGTTGCATCATCAATAAAAGTAACATAATAACGAGAGCCACCAAGAAATGATACCTGAGCAGGTCCCCATACATCTGTATGCACAAGTTCTAATTTTTCGCTCTTCTTTTCTTTCCCAACCCTGAGGATTCTGACTCTCTTCTGTTTTCCATAAACACAATTCTCACAGAATTTTAAATTAACATGCTTCAAACCTGGCAAAAAATATCTTGAGTGAAGAATCTGCATCCCCTTCTCACTCATGTGCCCGAGCCTATGATGACACAATGTCGTATCTTCTCATGTATAGGCTAAAGCATTAACAGAATTAGAAATACCATTGCATAAATACAATGTACCAACCTTTTCTCCTTTTGCTATTACCAGGGATCCTTTAGTGACCTTCTAGGTTTTATATGTAAAAGTAGTCACACAACCTTCACCTCCCAACTGCGCTATTGAAATAATATTTTTCTTCAGATCTGAAACATGCCTTACCTCTTTCAATAGCCATTGATTTCCATTCTATTGTTTTATGAAAACTGTACCCATTCCAATGATTTTACAAGGTTTATCATCACCCAATCGAACCTCTCCAAATATCCTTGAACATAATCATGAAAATGTTTCCTATCGGGTGTGGCATGGAATGAGGCCCCTGAATCTACCACCCAGGTATCAATAATATTTTCTAAAGAAAGAATCAAAGCATCTTGCAACACATCACCTGTTACATTCGCTTCATTATTATTTTCTTATTGCATGTCTCCTTCTTTTTTCTTCCAAGACTTGCATTCTTTCTTTAGGTGTTCTTTCTTCCTGCATTTCTAGCACACTATCCCCGATATGGACTTGGATCTTCCTTTTCTTGACTTACTGCGATATCCAGGGCTCTTTCCTCTTTCCATTTTTCTTTCGCTAGTCTCTGCAATCAAAGCATTACCGGATGTCTCACTGAAGCTTTTCTGTCGCATTTCCTCGCTAAGGATTGCACCGACAACATCATCAAAATTTAAAGTACTAGATCCAGAGATAGAGTTACTAATGGCCATAACTAAATCATTCCAACTTTCTGGAAATGAGCACAGAAATAACAAAGCCCTAACTTCATCATCAAAAGTTACCCCTACAGAACTTAACTGACTGGTCACTGTATTAAATTCATTCAAGATTGATTTCATTGCTCTTTTATTATGTTCCTTGGATTCTCCATCCATCATGTTATCAGAAATCACCGATTCCATACTTTAATGCCTTGAGTCTTTAGAAATTCCCCATTCTTGCTTCCCATATATCAAAGTTTCCATTGAACAATGGAGCCTTCACAAACTGATTGACTTCAATTTCAGTGGTTGAGGGAGACACATATTTTGGAGGATTGGAGACTTTATTCCTTGGATTCACCATTTGTGTTCTACTGATCAACCTTCAAGTTGTTAGGCTTTGAGTGAAGGTACTGGCTCTGATACCAATTGTTGGAAATACTGAGAGGGGGGGTGAATCAGTATTCCTTTTTCAATAGTTACTTTTACGAGTTAGATCACTTATATTTAGAACACAAAATTAACAGTAGGAATAAATTCTTTTATTAATATAATATTTACAATGAATCAAGAACAATGTATATAGGGATCCAACCCTAGATGAAGAGACAGATCTTCAAACTCCCATGCTCCAACTTGTTGTCAAGCACCAACTTGGACTTTTTGTGAGGCTCCAACCTCTAGAGCGCCAACCCTATCTTCTCAAGGCACCGACCTTGGGTTTAGAGGCTCCAACCCCTAGGGAACCAACCCTTCTCTGGTACAGACTCCGATCTAGTTTCTTGAGGACTCTGATCCTCTAGGGCTCCAACTCTATCTTATCCAAGGCACCAACCTTGAGTTTAGGAGCACGAACTCCAAGAACACCAATCTTATATTTGCCAAGCACCAACTTGCACTTTCTAAGGTACCAACCTTCTCAATTTTGAGGCATCAACCCCAAGGGCTCCAACCCTATAGCTTCACTTTGTTAAGGTATGTTTGGTCACACTTCATGGCTCCCAAGGTCACCTTTTCCAAGCCCTGTCAATCTTCATGCTACATCATCAATGACAACCTTATCTTCTTAGAAGGTATCATCACTGCTCTTCATGTCACCCAAACAAAATATCGAAGGTTATTCCATGATGACTTCAGCAATACATCATGGTCTCCAAGGATGCCTTCAAAATGTCTTCAGGAAGTCTTCAAAGTGTCTTCAATAAACAACTCCAAATGGGTTTGCACCAAGCAATTCTTCAAGTGTTTTACAATGTTTTCAACAAATGCCTGCACAATGGTTCTCCAAAACCTATATCAAGAGTCTTCTAATACTGCTCCAAAATTGGCTTCACAATCTGCTTTGCGATGATACTCCAAGGTCTGCTCAAGAGCATCCTTGAAAAATTTCCAAACAATACTTTTGAATGCTCCAAGGTTGTCCTTCATCCAAAATTGATTCACTCCTTTTGCAAGGGTAAAGACTATTTTAAGTTGTTCCAATATTTTCAAGGATCTTCAAAATTGCTCTTCAAAAACCCAGAGATAGCCACCAAAGGTCTCCATTGTTCTAGCCAACAATCTAAGCCTTCTTATTTTTCTCCATAGGATTGTTTGTTGGGTCGAGGTTTGCAACCTACACCAAGTCTGAGCCTCTTTACAAGTAGGAATATGAACTTCATAAACCTGTTATATGTCCTAGCTCCATAGTCAAATGCTTGCTCTACAAGTGACTTCCACTATAGGAATGTCCTCAAGTTAGATGATTTTCCGAATTGTTCTGAGTGGCAACATATGTCAACAATCCCAACTTTTAGGCAGTATACCCGAGCTATTAAACTGAGCTAATAAATTGAGTTAAGTCCAAGCTCAAAGAAGTGATTTTTTACTGGTTTGGAGGCTTCCAAGGTGAGTTTAAAGTGATGAAACTATAGGTGTAGGAGCTTCCAGTTGAATGTTTGTTGCCATTGCAATTCGAGTCACCAAAGAATTCATAGTCAACAGAACCAATCTTGAAGTCTGCAATATAATAAAAGTGTTTTTAGAGGTGACAACCCACCACACTACTGCAATCTGAGTTCTTTGTAATGTATCCCAACCAGAAAATTAAAGTATTTGCCCAAATATTTCCTTCTCGGCCTCCTTTTACTGTTATGTCCTTTTTTGTGTCTTATCTCTGAAATTATCACCAAATTGCTGCTAAAAAATAGAGGTCTAACCTCTTATTTATATACCTTTTGTAGTCCTTAAATGAACAACCATGTCTAAAATGCAAGCCATGTGTTGACATGTTTAGGTCGGCTCAGTGACCAAAATTAATTTCCTCTAAAATTCATATCTCCTAAACCACTTGGAGTTTCAGGCTGAGTAATAACTCGTTGGAAAGGAAAAATTATGCTCTTTAAGATGGTGTAGGTCTAATGGAATAATTCTGCCTCTAAGGAGGTGAAAAAATAATTTTTAATGTGTCTGTCCTTAAATTATTTAGTGTAGAAAATGATTAGGATAGTTTGTCTTCTTTGTTTGTTTTCTCTATTGTTTATCTTCTCCATTATTTGGCTTCTTTATCATCATAGGATCATGTAGGACATCCACATCATCATGATAGTGTCCAACAATTAGCGTATCATCCATGTCATCACATAATGGTTTAGTGATATGTTATAGTGCAACCTCCATTAATTTGTCACTCCAATCATCAAGTGTGATCATCCATATAATATTCCAATCATGTGATCATTCAAGGGTATGGCATTATCATGTCTAGTCCTCCATATGTCATCAAGGGTTAAAGTCTAGATCATCAAGTGCATGAAACATTGTATCAAGTTCTTCTTAGGGCTCCCTTAATTCATGGTTTGACTTCTTCGTGACTTTACATCTTCATTGATGTTGACCTAGTCAACCAACCACCAAGAGTCATGGAATCATTGTCTAGAACTAGGAATCTCAAGAACATTGACATCTTAGTCAATGCCATATTGACATCAATGACAACCCTGATTAACATGGACCTGCAATAGCATTCAAATAATGTCCCTTAATTTCACTCATCTCAATCTAAGCCTTATAAATTGCTTCTGTATAAATGAAAAAAAATCTCTCAAATGAATTAATGATTGGGAGATTACTTTCTCATAATCCTTGGTAAAATTGAGTCCACCACGGAGACATTCGTAAACTTCTCTACCATAGTTTTTGGCATATAGACCTAATTATTTTTTTCTTATAGTACATCACAATAAAGGACGATTATATTTGTTCAATTTATCACTTTCAACTTAGATACCATGAGGTGGAACTCAAAAAGTTTTGCAATAGGTAGGAGGAATCTACAAATATTCCAAACGTAAAGCTCATAGGACCTTGAATCCAAATACATTACCTACAATAGAAGTGAACAAGTTAGTAACAAAACCTTCTCTAAAAAGCTCTAAGGGGTAAGCAACATAAGAAATAAATTGATTCTCCTCTCCCAGAATGGGCATGATGTCATTGTATCGCCCATTGCAACAATCATGACTAGTAATTCCATCAACCCAAACAATGGTCCATGTACCAATGGAAGATTTAGCAGAAACTGTTACTCCCACTTCCTCGAGAAGTACCCTAGGTTGAGAAGTTACTCAGAATGCTACCAATATATCTGTATCTTTGGTCTGATATTTAAGAGTATAATAAGATAAGCTTTAATATTTAACACAAGCATTGAATTTGACACTAACCTTGGTTTCTGTTTTTGGTGACATAAGTCCCTCCTTTATTAATAATTATTCTCCAAGGACATGGTCTACTCAACATGGATTGAACATAAACAATCAATTTTGACAGAAATATCCTACAAAACAGTTGCCCATTATTGGAAAATGAGATTTGCTAGATATACTCTCATTGTATAATGTTCTTTATGTATGACACAACCAAATATTTTCTCTTGATCTTCTTCCTCCATGGATTGACCCAAGCACCTTTTAGTAGTTAAAATAGGTCATGAATGAAATTAAGGAACCGAATCCACCTTTGACCATGATGGTGCAAATTGTCTATATGAAAATACATATACAGATGTGCATATGAAGAAAAGAGTTAATGATCAATGAGAGAAAGGTGGATATTACTAAGGTGGTAACTCCCATTTTCTATTGAATAATT
Organism: Pinus taeda; assembly: GCA_000404065.3. NCBI lineage: Eukaryota > Viridiplantae > Streptophyta > Pinopsida > Pinales > Pinaceae > Pinus > Pinus taeda. The sequence continues at coordinate 41,189 of APFE030834321.1, forward strand.
TGTTTGACCTAATATGAAACATTTTTGTTATTCATGATATTGAAAAAGTCATATCTATATATTCTTCATGGAAATTCTTCTAAATTTTTTTATGAGAACCAATTCTCTTGTTCTTGGGGTTTCCACACTTATAGAAAAATGTGGGACATATTGCTCAAATAATTGGCCCAAAATTGGATGTCTCTTTTCCTCAGTGTAATATGCATAATACTTATAATTCATTCACAGTTAAGGATCAAGGTATAACTAGTTAGGAAATTTAGGTTATTCGTGAGGTACAACAATTATTAGGAAATCATAAGGTTAGAGTTTTATAATTATGAGTGCTACAGATGATTTGATTAGAGGGAATGAGAATGATTGACATGAGAGCTCCTCTCATTGTTCCAGTTGGTAGAACTACTCTCGAACGAATTTTCAATGTTCTTGGAGAACCTATTGATCATTTGGGTCCTATAAATGCTCACATAACATCTCTTATTCACAGACTTTTTCTTGGCTTTACGGAGTTTGATACAAAATTATAAATCTTTGAAACATGTATTAAGATAGTAGATATTTTGGCTTCTTACTACCATGGGGTAAAAATCAATTTATTTGGAGGAGTTGAAGTGGGTAAAAAAATACTCATTATGGAACTAATCAACAACATTGCTAAGACTCATGGAGGGGTATCTGTATTTGGAGTAGGAGAACATACCCATGAAGGGAATGCTATTTACATGGAAATGAAAGAATTGAGAGTAATGGATGAGCAAAACATATCATAATCAAAAGTGGCTTTGGTCTATGTTTATGTGAATGAACCACCAAGAGCTCATATTAGGGTCAGTTTAATTTCTCTAACATTTACGACATATGACTTCAAAAATGATTTAAAATTTATTCTCATAACTAGTAAAGGAACATTCCATTTAGCAAAGTTTGGGTTTTGTTCAAATGGTTGGCAATAATGATCATTAGGTGAAATCTAAACATTTTAGCTTTTGACATTTGTACACATCAAAAACCTTAAATTCATCAAGGGGAATGTGTAAAGAAGAAACAAATTCTAGCAGATGGTGCAACTACAGTAGAGGGAGAACTCTCTTTGGGAAAAAACATTTTTGTAGCTTATATACCATGGGAAGGATACAATTTCAAAGATGCAATACTCATTAGTGATGTCTAGAATATGAAGATATTTATACATCATTCCCTATTAATTTCATTGGAATCCAATGATAAAATTATTGGTGAAATCACAATTTTCCATTGCTTAAAATTGTTTGTTTGTTTGCTTTTTTTTTTAATAACATAATTACCGACCAAAGGAGAACTATTACTTCAAAATGGGTACTTGAGGCCAAAAATCCCCAAAAAGCATGAAAAACACCTTGAAATCAAAAAGTGTTGATGCCAAAATAACTGTTTTTTTTTTTTTTTTTTTTTTTTTTTCTTTTTTTTGCGGAGTAAATTTTTCAATATTTTGTAAAAATAACAGTAAAAAAATAAAAATAAAAGCCATTTTCTCAGGGTACATTTTCAACATTTTTTAATAATGACGTTAAAAACAAAATATCATGACTTCAAAAAACATTAAATTTCCAATGATTTTCAAGCATGACATTACCTCAAAATGGGTACTTGAGGCCAAAAAGCATGAAAAAACACCTTAAAATTGAAAAGCGTTGATGCTAGAATAATGGTTGGTTGGTTTGTGTTTGTTTGTTTTGTTTTGTTTGTTTGTTTGTTTGTTTGTTTGTTTGTTTTTTTTTTTTTTTTTTTTTTTTTTTCAATATTTTGTAAAACTAAAAAAAAAAAAAAAAAAAAAAAAAACAAAAACAAACAAACAAACAAACAAACAAACAAACAAACATTTTGTTTGGTGCAAAAAACACTTTTTTTTTTTTTTGCAGAGTAAATTTTCAATATTTTGTAAAAATAACAGTGAAAAAATAAAAATAAAAGTCATTTTGTTTGGTGCAAAAAACACCTTGAAATCAAAAAGTGTTGATGCCATAATAACATTTTTTTTTTCAGGGTACATTTTCAACATTTTTTTAGTAATGACGTCAAAAACAAAATATCGTGACTCTGAAAAATATTAAATTTCCAATGCTTTTCAAGCATGTCATTAACAATAAAATATCACATCTTTGAAAACCTTTAAAATTCCAATGATTTTTAAGCGTGACATTAAATTTAAAATATCACTTTTTTGAAAAACCTTAAAATTCCAACAATTTTAAGCATGGTGCTAAGAAAAAATATTTATAATTGTTTTCAACCATAACATTAAAGATAAAATATCACGACTTAGAAAACATTAAAATCTTGACAATTTTCAACCATGGAGTTCAAACCAAAGATTATGACTACAAAACAATCTTAAAATTTCAAAATATTTCAAGCATGACATTATGGAAAAAATTAATGACTAAAAAAACTTAAAAAATGAACACCTGAATGAAAGAGTTATTATACCAAGAGTAATTTTTTTAAAATGCTAAATATATAGCAATTTTGAAATCTTAGCCTAAGACAACTTTATACATTGCGAAAAAAATTAGAAATCAACTATCAAATTGACACACAGTGTAAGTGAGCTCAAACCATTGTAATGAAAACTTAAAGATCAACTCTGAAATTAACACATAATAGAATTGGGTTGCTAGACAAGCATCGACACATACCCTACAAAAACTATATATAATATTAATTATATATAATATAATTGATATATATAAGAAAACAAAAATTCAAAAAAACAAAAAAAACATGACAAAAAAAATAAATATAAAATATATAGTAATGACAATTAAAAAAAAAAACCTATAAAAATGCAAAAAAAATTAATCAATACCTGGGTTTTAAAAAAAAAAAAAAAATAAAAACGAACATTAAAAAATTAAAAACTTGAAAAAAAACCAAATTCTCGGCACCCTAGATCCCACTAACTATGGGTTGGCAAGGGACTACTCATGACAAAAAAAAAAAAAAAAAATTCCATAAATATTAAAATAAAAATATAAAAACAAAAAAAACCATAAATGTAACAAAAAAATCAAAACTAATTGTAAAATGAAATTTTAAATTAAAAATAAAAATAAATAAATATAAATAAAAATAAAAGAATTTAAAAATATATATATATAACTAAAAAAAAAGAGACCATTTTTAAGTTAAAAATAAAAATAAAAAATATCATTTAAAAAATGTTAAATAATTATAAAAAAATAAAATAAAAATAACTCAAAACATAAAAAAATAAAATTAAAATTAAAATAAAGAATTAAAAGAAAAAAAATTAATGTATTTTTTTAATTATAAAAAAATTAAAAACAAATTTTAAAAATTTTAAAAAAAACTAAGAAAAAAAGAAAGAAAAAAACATATAAAAAAAAACCAATTAAAAATAAAAAAACAATTTAAAAATACCCCAAGCCCTGTTCCCCTTACCCCTCCCCCACCTTACCCTCCTTCCTCACCACCCTTGGCCTACCCACTCCATCCCCCCATCTCCCCCCCTTACCTCCGTGCACCCCTTTCCCTCCCTACCCAGGCCCCCAGCTGGCGGGGGAGGCTATACCTATCAAATTCCATCCCATAATGCTATCATTGAAATTGAAGAGTATTGTTTCTCACATACATTCACCATTCAAGCCACTTTGACTGTGTGGTCTCTTTTAAACATGTTGTTACCAATCAAAGCTCCCTCGCTTTCTCGCACCGAGCAAGTTTGAATTTCAGTAATGTGAATGACCTCAACTCGTTCGGATCAAAGGCATCTCTCCAAGTGAACTTTGTGGTTTTGAAGAAATGTTGATAATGAGGTTGAAAAACAACTGGATCTTTTAGCATTTACAGGACATGTAGACTGTGCCGTTGTAGCCACGCATGAAGGAAACGACGACCAGATTGGGACTGAGAAGAGTTAACCAATGGATAAACTCTTTTATTTTTTGGTTTCCCCTAAGATAATTTGGTTGGAATTTATAAGAACAACGTGAATTTCGATTGGTAACTCACCTAAAGTCTCAGGGATATTCAGAGGCATGAACGCTCGCAGATTGCAAGTATGAACGCAAGTAAAGCATTGAAGGAGGGATTGGATTTGATCCTGGATCTAATCTGATCTACGAGAATGCTACAATGCATATTTCTTCTCTCCAAAACAGGGAAACCGAGACCAAGCATCACATTTCAGGCAGGCGTGAACAGGGAACAAGCAACATGAACAGGTGGGAAAGTAGAGGACAAGGTTTTGTGAGCACAGTGGATAGGCAGCATGAACAGAGTTTCGTGGGCACAGAGTAGTGAGGTAGTTAACTTCTAAATAAGTAAATGTTCAGAACATGGAAAACATTCAGAAGAGCCAAGGCATAAAGAGCAAGGAAATTTCAGATTTTGTGGAAACAAATCATTTGTGTCAAGTCAAAATTGCTACAACAGACAAAACATGAAGGTGGATTTGGGTAAATGCAAAGAAATATGAGGGCATTTTAAGATGTATGAGTTCTCACCTTAATTGGGGACAAATGAGAAGAAAATTGATCAAGATCAAGAAAAAGAAAAAGAAACAAAAATAAGAGAAACAAAAATAAAGAAGAATCAATCATTTACAGTCCCACATCTGCACCTTTTACTTGGTCATTAGATCTATATGTTCAAGAACTAATGGAGGTCAGAACAAAGCTGGAGATTTTGGAAGCCAGATAATAGGAAAGAGAACGAAAAATTTCAGAGATCATTATTGCAAACCAATGTCTAATGGAAGGTAATAGAATTTTAAAAGAATAGGTAACAATGTTACAAGAGGCTTTAGAGACAGGAAAACAAGAATGGCCAAACATGAAAGAAGTAATAACAACAAACAGAGATGTGATAATTTCTAAACAAACTGAGTTAAATGCACAGGTATCTCAACAAATAGACATTTCCAAAGAGAAGGCAAAAATGAACAGTGGGAAATATAGTCCAAAAGAAATCAAAGCTAGAGTTGAAGACGCTAATGGTTACATAAGGAAAGAGGAAGAAGAAAATGCAAGTGATCGCAAAGCATAGGAAATCGAACAAAAAGAAAGACATGATAGAAAAACAAACTTTATTATCAGGGGAATAAGAGATTACGGGAAGAATGAAAGTACTCTCAATTTGACAAGAGACTTTCTGAAAGAGAAATTACATTGGAAAGGGCAAAGTTTCCAAGCAAGAAGGGTTAGGAGGATATGTGAAAAGAGGCCTTGACCCATAAAAGTCACCACAGCGAGCGTACAAGAAAAACAACAAATTTTGGGTAAAGAGGAACTCTTGAAAGGCTCATACTTCTTCCTCGATGAAGATTTAACAAGAAAACAACAAGAGGAGAGAAGGGATGAAGTGGAGAAAATTAGAACAACAAGAAATGAAGGGAAAAGGGCATGGTTGTACAATGTGAAAGTCGTTATTGTAGTGTTTTGACCTCCAGGAAAATCAGGGCAGCAAGTTGACAGTAAAGAAAAGATAGAGAATTCAATAATAGAGACGAAAACAACAAGAGCAACATGGACAAAAAGGGGTGAAGACTCAAATTTGAGTCTTATGTGCCAAACTGCGTAGCAGTGAAATCCTACCCATGTCTACTTAATTTTAGTTTGTTGGAATTGTAGAGGTTATCCTTGGAGGAGGGGACCTGGGTTAGGGCCTATTGCAGAAGGTAGAGACATAATTTGTCTCATGGAAACTCATGAACATGATGGTTGCAAAACTCCTGTGTTTGATGGTTATTTGAAGTTGGCAGTTTAGAACAAGGTAGTAGAAAATGGAAAAGGGTATGGGGGAATACTAGTTTTAGTGAAGGAAAAAGAAGGCCGTCACATTCAGTTAATTAAAGAAGATGCAAATAAACAATATCTATGGTTGAAAATACCAGAGAATGAGCATCACATAAGAATTGCAGCGTGCTATTTTTCCCCTCAAGTCTCAAAAACTTACAAAAATAAGGGGCTTGACAGCGAGGATCCATATGCAACTGTAAAAAAAGATATTTCCGTGTACTCTTAGTAGGGAGAAGTTCTTTTAGTGGTAGATTTCAATGCTAGAACAACAAATAATCAAGCTAGCATCCTTTGTTGCAAAGAGGATAACAATCCTATTTGGCTCGATGAAGAGGAGAATCCCCAATGGGTGAGGTGTTCAGAAGATGATAAAGTTAGCAATCATTTTGGAGATGAGTTGCTTACACTGTGTGGGGCTTTCAACTTAATTATTTGCGATGGTCTAAATAGATAGAAAAGGTCTAGGAACTTCACTTGCAACACATACAATGGGGCAAGTGTCGTTGACTATGTGATGTGTTCACAAAGCTTAATAGAAAAGATCGATGAAGTTAGTATTGGAGAGCATATTTGGGACTTAAAATCAGACCATAACCCAATTTTTATAAGGTTATCATGGTTAGAAGAAAGACAACATAGGAGGAAAACCCAATGCTCTCAACAATCACTATCAAGGGGCAAAATTCTTCTAACACAAGAAAATGGTACTGTATTCAAGACAATGTTAGAGAGATTAATTAAAAAGGAGAAAATTGGTTTCAAACGCTTCAATAGCCATGAGTTAACAAATATAATCCAAAGTGCACTTGAGAAGTGCAAAAGAGAAAAAAGAATAGAAAATTAGAATCAAATTTCTTTCCTGTAAATGCTTGGTTTGATGAGGAATGCAAAATGGCAAGGAGAACCTTGAAAAAGGTAGGAAAAGAGAAGATGAATGTAAAGTTATATAAGCACATACTAAAAAGGAAAAGATATGAGTTCATGCAAACAGTGAGAGAAGAGTTAATATATTTAAGCAAGAATAATCCAAAGATTTTCTGGCAGGTATTGCAACCAAGGAAGAAGAAAATTGAAAATAATATTACAGCCAATCAATGGTTTGAATATGCAAGGCAAATCTATGAGAAAGAATCTAAGGCAGAGTTCCCATAGGATCAACACAAATTCAAAGCTCTTGACATTACAGGAGGTGTAGAATGGAATTAAGAAGCTGAAAATAGGAAAGGCAAAGGACTTGGTTGAACTTCAAGCAGAGTATCTAAAATGGAGGATGAATGCTTTTGCACCTCACATCATGAAAATATTCAGCAACATCATTCAACAAAGATTCCCAAGGGACTGGACAACTAGCCTAGAAACACCCCTTTTTAAAAGTGGAGACAATAATAATCCATCCAACTATAGAACAATTATGATCAATCCTTTGTTTGCAAAGCTTTTCGGCAGCATGGTAGAAGACATAATTAGCGATTGGGCAGAAGTAAAAGAAAAGATGGCAAGAGGACAAGCGGGTTTTAGGCCTAAACATTCTATAGTGGATCATGGCATCACGTTGAGACACATTGTTGAAAAGGTTTGGGAGGACAAAGAAGAAGTATTTTGCTGCTTTGTTGACTTCAAAAAAGAATTTGACATAGTCCCTAGGGATAAGTTGTGGCGTAGAATGGAAGAACTTGAAATTCCTGTGCATTATAGAGTCGTTGTCCGTAGACTTTATGAAGAAGTGAAAGTCAAAATTATAACCTCAAAAGGTTTTTCAGAAAACTTTAGAAGTGACATTGGATTCAAGCAAGGTTTCCCTCTATCCCCCACTCTTTTTGGTCTATATATTGATAAATTGGAAGAGTGGTTAAATCTGCAAGGTGGAGATGGTGTTCGGTTGGGGGAGTTTGTGATAAAGCTTCTTTTATATGCTGATGATATTGTATTGATTTCTAAATCGGCCCATGGATGCAAAGGCACTTATATGCCCTTGAGCATTTTTTTAGCGTAGTGAGGATGCAAGTCAATACTAGCAAGACCAAATTAATGATTTTTTCTAATAAAAGGAAGCGGAGCCAACATACTTTCTTCTTTGAAGATGACATTCTTGAAGAAGTAAGTGAGTACAAGTACCTTGGGATTGATTTCATCAACAAACTCAATTGGGAGGATTGCAGAAAGAAGAGAATTTTAGGAGGGTGGAAAGCATTATATGCTCTTCAAAACAGATGTAGAGAGGCAGAGTTATGGGATTGGAAAACGATTAAAGTGCTTTTTAGACTCCTAGTTTGTCCAGTGATGCTATATGTGTGTGAATCGTGGGTTAGCAGCACTCCCATCTCAAAATGGAAACAAATTGAAAAAATCCAAAAACACTCGATCATGAGCAAATTCAAAATAAAAAGTTCAGTACCTTATGAGATAATGTTGAGTGAAACAGGAGCAACTTCCATTGAAGCAATTGCTATGGTGCGGCTCATAAGATACCTAAAAAGAATTGAACAAATGAGAGTAGGTAGATGGCCTAATGTTATCTTCAATGAAGGCATTAGTGAAAGAAAGAAAACATGGATAAAACAAAACTACACATAGATGCAAAAATGGAATATCTACCTCAATGCCTATCCCACAAATAGCAAGGAGCTATAGGATTTTGTTATGGAGAAGTTTCGTAAAAGGGTATGGGGAAAAGAGTTGGGTAGAAAGAAGAAATATTACCTTGAGGAATTCAACCCTTGGGTACAAAATGAGTTCATTAGAGCTAGCATTTCATGGAGGGCAAAGGTTCTTATTGTTCAATTAAGGACCAACTCACATCAACTTCAGCGTGAAACGGGACGGTGGAAAAGGCCTAAAGAAGCTTGAGAAGAAAGGGTGTGTACATTTTGCATGTCTGGGGATGTAGAATCAGAAAAACATTTCATTTTGGAATGTGATGCATTCAAAGACATCAGAGAAAGTTATGAGAACATGTTAGCATCAATTTCCTAGAATTGTCTTTGTACCGAGGGGATTGTTGGAAGGTTGGGTCAGCTCATCATTAATTTGAATCAGAAAAGCACTGAATTGCGAAGAGCAGAAAACAAGGAACTAATAGTCTCATAGACTATTTTTAGTCTCGTGGACTTTAAAATATCATTTCATTTCATTTCATAAAAACAACACCAAAATTTTAAAAATATTTTTCTAGCTTCTTATCCACATTTTGTCGATGAATTACAACATTATACACATTATATTAAAATTGAGAATATTAAGTTTTAGAGAATGGTCGTTCATAGGCACTGGTTGTTAGAGCACGCACAACAGAAACATAAATAAATCATACGCACAGTAGAAATCATGAGACAACAAATTTAATGTGGTACACCCAACCAATCTGGGCTACATCCACCAAACAGAGGCATCGACAATCTTATTATTCAACAGGAGATTACAACACATAATTCCTCACACCCTCTCAGCACAAATATCCTCTACGTGCTTACATTTTATAGCTGGGAGTAGAAAACTGAATCATAAATTCTCTCACAACAAATATAGGATGCAATAACTCCTGCTCAGGAATAACTGGAGCTAACTTAGCAACAAATCCTATTGTTGTCACATACATGATATTTTTTCCAAAATTAATTAACAGAAAAATCTCAACAATCTCCACCTTGACAACAATTAGCCTGATACCCTATTCCTTTATTATTTTATCATTTCTGCAAGCCAAGAGAAGCCACACACCAACATAGCCTCTCTAACAAAACTGGTTTCGTGAACATGTTTGCACAGTTTTCCTTTGTATGCACTTTTTCAAGAGAGACTCCCCTTTCAGTGATAACCTGTCTTACAAAATGGTACTTGATAGGTATATGCTTTGATTTACTATGATAGGTCGATTCTTAGCCAAATGAATTGCACTTTGACTATCAAAAAATAACTTGATGTTGTCCTGTAACCTACCAAACTCACCAAACAAACCTTTCAACCAAATCGCTTCTTTGCAAGCATGTGAAGCAACTATGTATTCTGCTCCAATAGTGGATAAAGCAACAATGTTCTGTAGCTTTGACATCCAGCTTATAGCTCCACCTACAAGAGTAAAGACATACCCTGATGTTGACCTTCTCTTATCCAAATCACCTGCAAAATCGGAATCAACATATCCGCAAACAAATTCAGTACTCCTGTTATAAGTGATGCAATAATCACTTGTGCCTCTCAAATACCGAAGCACCCATTTCTCCGTTGACTAGTGTCCTTTTCCTGGAATTGCCATATACCTGCTGACAACCCCAACTGCATGTGGACTATTTGGTCGAGTACAAACCATCGCATACATCAAACAACCTACTACATTGGCATATGGAATTTGAGACATATATTCTTTTTCTTCATTTGTATTAGGACATAAACTAGAAGAAACCTTAAAATGGGAAGCTAAAGGGACTGAAACAGGCTTCACATTTTTCATACCAAACCTCAAAATTATTTTCTCAATATACTTCTGTTGTGATAGCCACAACTTACCATTGCTCCTGTCTTTGAAAATCTCCATGCCTAAAATATGTCTTGCTGCTCCTAGATCTTTCATATCAAATGTCCTAGCCATCTGAGCCTTTAACCTGTTGATCTCTATTATGCTTTTGTTTGCTAAAAACATATTGTCAACATACAACACTAAGATAATGAACATGCCATTACTTAATTTCTTAAAGTAAACACAATGATCATATTCACTTCTTATATAATTTTGACTCATCATGAAAGAATCAAATTTCTTGTACCATTGTCGAGGCGACTGCTTCAGACCATACAATGATTTCTTGAGCCTGTAGCCAAATTTCTTGTTGTGATTTTGAACAAACCCTTCTGGTGATTCCATGTAAATCTCCTCATCTAAATCTCCATGTAAAAAAGTAGTTTTAACATTTAGTTGTTGTAATTCTAAATCAAGTAAAGCAACTAATGCTAATACAATTCGAATTGAAACAATTTTTACAACTGGTGAAAATATCTCATGAAAATCAATACCTGCTTTCTGAGAAAAACCTTTTGCGACTAGCCTTGCTTTGTACCTGTCCTCTGTATCATCAACACCCCTTTTCAATTTGTAAACCCAATTACATCCCACAGCTTTTCTATCTTTAGGAAGTTCTACCAGATCCCATGTGCCATTCTTGACTAATGCCATCATCTCGTCCTTCATAGCTTCTTTCCACTTTTCACTTTTAGAACCTTCTACAACTTCCCGATAACATAAAGGTGCATCATCATTAGCGGTTAAAGCAATTGGTAACATAATCATCATACCTTTTAGGAGGACGTTTGATTCTTGTGGACCTCCTTCAAGATGTTTCTGGTACTTCCACAATTTGCTGATTATTATCTGTAGGAACTTCTTCATGATCTGCATCTGAAACATGTTCATGATCTGCATCTAAAACTTTTTCATGATCTGCATCTGAAACTTGTTCATCTTGACTATCATCAGTATTTGAACTGGTTTCAAACTGAATGTGTTGAAGCTTAGATACATTATCCTGTTTCAATTTGTCATCTACATCTGGATTTTCAAGTGAAGATTCATTAAATTTAACATCTTTGTTAATGATGATCTTGTGAGTAGTAGGATCCCACAATATGTATCCCTTAGTCCCATCACCATATCCAACAAAGATATATCTTTTTGATTTAGGATCTAATTTAGAACGCTGATGTTTCGGAACTAGAGCATATGCATCACAACCAAACACTTTAGGTTTAGAATAATCACAAAGATGAGCTTTCCATACCTCTTGAGGAATTTTGCATCCTATTGCAGTTGATGGTGATTGATTTATCAAATAACAAGCTGTAGAAACCGCTTCTGTCCACAATTCCTTCTGCAAATTGGCGTTACTAAGCATACTTCTTGCTCTTTCTAAAAGAGTCTGGTTCATGCGTTCAACAACTCCATTTTGCTGAGAAGTATATACAGTGGTTTTATGTCTTTCGATCCCAGCGTCCTTGCAATAATTATAAAATTCCTTTGAAGTAAACTCACCACCATTGTCAGTTCTTAAACATTTAATGGTTCTTCCAGTGATGTTTTCAACTAATGCTCTAAACTGTTTGAAATCGTGAATACATCAGACTTCTTCTTTAACATGTAGACCCACACTTTTCTAGAGAAATCATCAATAAAAGATACAAAATATGACAATATTCCATATGAGGTTGTAGGAGATGGACCCCAAACATCAGAATGGATATAATCAAGGATTCCCTTACTAGTATGTGTTCCAGTTTTAAACTTCTGCTTGCTTTGTTTCCCAAATAGACAATGTTTGCAGAAATCTAACTTAACAGACTTTAAATTAGGAAGTAACTTATGATCAGATAAAATCTTTAAACCTCTTTCGCTCATATGGCCCAACCTTTGATGCCATAAATGAATAAAATTATTGTCGTTTTCAGATACTGTAAAAACATGATCTGACTCTATTCTTCCTTCTAACTGAAAAAGATTTCCAACCTTCTTTGCTTTCATTACTAGTAAAATTCCTTTATAAACTTTCATTACTCCACTTTGAATAAAAGTTTTATATCCATTAGTGTCTAGTACTCCTAGTGAAATGAGGTTTTTTTCTTAGTTCAAGTACATGTCTTACATCAGTTAGAATTTTATTTGTCCCATTAAACATTTTAAGCTGGATGCTTCCAATTCCCACAAACAAACTGATAACACTTCATCACTCATAGCTAAAATGGATGCCGAACCTGTATCTGTCGTGTTTTCTTTTTTCTTCTTTGTCAAAGAGTCTTCTTTGGATGTTTGTTGTCTCTTCCAACAATCCTTCTTCAAATGTCCCGATTTGCCACAAAACCAACATTTTACCTTACTCTTCTTCCCTTTTGATTTTGAACGCGAGTTGTTGTGTTTACTGAAGCGTCTTTCTTTAGAACGACCTCTGACCATCCTTGCTTCTAATGTAGAGGTTTCTGAATTTGACCTCTTCCTTGTTTCTTCGGACAACAAAGCTCCAACAATATCATCAAATTCAAGGGTTTCTAATGAACTAAGACTTATAGAAGTAACAAAATGATCCCATGACTCGGGCAACGAGCATAATAAAGTTATAGCTTTATCTTCTGATTCAAATTTTACTTCTATACTTTCTAACTGCACCAGGATAGTATTAAAGGTATTCAAATGATCAGTAACGGATGTACCTTCCTTTATGCGCAAACTGTATAATTTTCGCTTTAGAAGAATCCTATTGGTTAAGGATTTTGTCATGTACAACTTTTCAAGCTTTGTCCACAAACTAGCAGTAGTTTTCTCTGACACGATGTTAAACAAAACATCATCTGCCAAACACAGTCGAATGCCGCTCAGTGCTCTTTCATCCAAGTCACTCCATTCATCATTTGTCATGGTGTAAGGCTGTTTGGCTTTTCCCAACAATGCCTTCGCCACGCCTTGTTGCACGAGTAGATCATACATCTTCACTTTCCAGATCTTGAAGTTGTTTTTTCCATTGAACTTCTCGATCTCAAATCGATCACTTTGAGTTTTTGCCATGTTGGGTCACATAAAATCTCCAATTGCAACTTTTAATAAATGAAGTTTTTATTTAAAAAACAGCCCTACATCAATAAAATGCCTTTGCCTTACAATATAATGCCTTTACCTTATAATAAAATGCCTCTGCCGTATCATGTCTTGGCATATTACAATTTCAAAAAAAAAAAAAAAATCAAGAAACTGATACATATAATGCCTGCCGTTTCACCAAGGCATGGGAGAAATGTAACGAGTTCGGGAAAAGGGCAAGGAAATCACTAGCAAGTTCGCCTACTAGTTACGGGTCCTTCAAATGGACTTAAAAATGCATATAGACATACCACATATGCTCCAACAACTTGAAGACTATACACCCAAGTTTAGAGCTAATCAAATCCAGACGTTTTCTTCTCCACAACGAATAACAAGAGCATGAGCGACACCTCTAGGACATTGTGATCAGAGCGTTGAGTTGAAAGATTGAGAAATATATGATCACATTAATCCCACTGCCATCACTGCAGCGGCTACCAGCAAACACAACATAGTGTAATGTTTAAATTTTAATGTGAAATATTCGTTCACCATCTTCTCCAGATAAAAGCATTTTCAACGTGCTGCATTATCTCTAGCGTCAACGACCTCATGTACCGTTTCTTTTATGCATAAATCTCAAAGCTCATCGAACATGCCAGCGTCTGAAGCTCGAAACGCTTCCAAAGCACAGATTTCGAGCAAGGAAGGGCCAGAAAGATCTATCTCAGAGCTAAATCGCACCAGTAGGAGAAAAAGAAAATGATGGCCAGCCGCCGTGACTTTCTGGTACAACCACGACGCTATGACTTTCTAGGGTTCAACTCTTGGAGCCGTATCATGACCCTGCACGACATCCACATTATCATCCGCATAGGTCATTTGTCTCTTCTGCGTCTCCTTCAAAGAGTTTTTAAAATTACTGAAAGCTCTGATACCAATTGTCAGAGCACGCACAACAGAAACATAAATTAATCATACGCACAGTAGAAATCATGAGACAACAAATTTAACGTGGCTCACCCAACCAATCTGGGCTACATCCACCAAACAGAGGCATCGACAATCTTATTATTCAACAGGAGATTACAACACATAATTCCTCACACCCTCTCAGCACAAATATCCTCTACGGGCTTACATTTTATAGCCGAGAGTAGAAAACTGAATCATAAATTCTCTCACAACAAATATAGGAGCAATAACTCCTCCTCAAGAATAATTGGAGCTAACTTAGCAACAAATCCTATTGTTGTCACATACATGAGATTTTTTCCAAAATTAATTAACAGAAAAATCTCATCACTGGTAAAGTTAAAAGTCTTGTAATATAAAACAATATTTTCATATTTTAATATTATGTTCGAGTACTACCGAAATAGGTTATTTGTAAAAATTCTTTGGAAAATAGATTTTCTCTAAAAAAGTTTAAAACAAACCAAGACTGAGTTCTATTGAAAATTGAACTTTGATTTTTAAATTCATTAAAATATTTTCTTTTATTAATTTGAATTATCTTTTATATATATATAACAGAAAGATCGAATATAAATTTTAATATGTGATTCTATCGATTTCATAGACTATATACACCACAATATCATAATAATATAAAATCTTATTCTTGGGTTTAACTTGTGTATTTAACAAACATATTGATGTATTAAATCTATAATAAGCA
>APFE030834321.1:56978-95163 GCA_000404065.3 Pinus taeda
TGTTTTTCTTTTTTTATATATTTTCTTGTATTTGATTTTCTTTTTGTCATTTTCATTTTTTTAACTAACATGAAAATCGCCAATATTTAAAAAAATATACACACTTAATTGATTATAAAATTTAAAGTGTAAAAATTAAGCCCTTTAAACAAAAAGGGTTGATGCTCATGAGCACTTTTCAAAATCAAGATGAAAATTACTAACAAAAAAATGTTCACACTTATACATAAAAAAAAAATTAAAGTGTAAAAAATAAGCCCTCTAAAAAAATGCGTTTATGTTGCATCGACGCTTTTCAAAATCTGTAACAGTCTAAAGTAAACATAAAATTAATTTCCTAATTAAAATCAGAATCAACAAACATAACTATATTACCTGTGATCGATGTTTGCCAGATGACAACAAGGTTTTGGGGATGACTTTCCACTCAATAGTAGGCTTAATTGTGCAAGGATTTGCTACAACTAGCCACCCCCGAGCCCTCAATCAACGTAATACTGTCAGTGACTCCTAAGTCTTAGAACACCATTCTCCCAAGAGAATGAAAGATAGAAACTCGGAAAGATGGAATGTCTCCCATCCTCCTCACCCTCTAATAAATAGAGCAAACATTGGATGGGGAACCACATGCACACACTCCATGCGTCTACATGCGACTTTGATTTTTAGCTTTCTTTACTTTTTTTTTTTTTTTAGTTTTCTTGTTTTTATTTCTTTTTTTTCTCTCTTTTTTTTTTTTTAGAGAATAACTATTTTTATTTTTATTATTTTTATTTATTTTCTTGTATATATTTTAAATATCATTTAATTATGATTTATTATTTTTATTATTTATTATTAAGTGATTTATTATTTATTATCTATATTATTATTTATTATTTATTATTTATTATTTATATTATTATATTATTATATTATTATTTATTATTTGTATTATTTAATTTACTTCATGTTACCAACACCCTCTGCTGAACTAGTATAACCAGCAGGCATCGGAAGTCCTCAACACCCGGGAAATATCAAGGAATCTCTGTCTTTTTTCCCACTTTCGGCACCATGCGTAAGCCTGACCCGGTCTGTATCCTAGTCCAAGGCTGGCCCCAAGGCTCGCGCCTAACTCAGACCTCATCTGCCCCAAGGCAAGCATCCGGTCCGGTACTCGATGACCCTGGGCATCTCGCAAGGCTAGCCCACTTCCTCCACAACTACTAAGGTGCACAGCCCCAAGCATTGAAGTCCTTTACATCCCTTCCAGACTTCGGCATCCCAATCCAATAATAGGCACCTAGCCTAGAACATCAGACACTTGGCCTCCTCAAGATGGTCCCATAGCTCTTCAAGAGCTATACACAAGACAAGGGAACCACTAGCATATGTAGTGTTGACTGATTTTTGTCGCCAGCCCATATGGTGTTACTTAGTCTACCTCGTGCGTATGGGCTCACACGAGATCATCAAATAAACCGGCCCTCTCGACCCATTTGTGGAGTCCTATGAATCATCACATCTCAACATGCATCCAATGCATTAACCATACCATCATAGTATAATAGGAAATAATCCACATGCCAAGTCTTGCATGTCATCATGAGAATGTTCATCTTTTTTAATCGCAACATTATGAATAATAAGGAACTGCATGCTTATGCATGTCATAGATTTGTACGAAACTATTGCATGCTTCAGTTGTACCATCAACATAATTATATTAAAGACATATCATGACTTCTCATAAATGAACCACATGTCAATAATCCTCATATTATAGCACCATAATTCCTATGCCACGTTATGCATATCATATCCATCATGATTATTGAATATTAAATACCTACCATCACGTAGTAAATGAATATGTCAATATACGTTGACATAACGTCATAATACCTATGCATATCGCTATTATCATATGGATACATTATCACTATAAGAACCATATGTAAATCATTATCTTCCTACCATGAAACATCGTCAATATGTTTTCATCAAGTTGTCAATTACTTTTCAATAATCATTTCGACTTCTTTCTACTAGGTAGTTGATCATTTACACCAACTGTATAATCATCTAAGTATATCGTTAAATTTCACATGAGCCTCATCATCTTGAGTCTTAATCTCTCGTCATATATTCTTCCTTCCCCAAGGAAATTCTGGTGAATTTCATTGTTTAAGATATTACTAGTGATACCATCATTATTTAAATCATCTATCTCAAAATTAAAATCCCTTGATTTTACGTCCATTTACCCGTTGGCTTATTGATTCCAACCCTTGCCAACATGTTTCTTGCTCTACACTTTCACATTTTTTAAATATATAGATCATTATTATGACCATTATCAATCATGTTTCTCGCTCTACTCATCAACACCTTTAAAAGAACTTTCTTCTTGATAGAACATCCCTTCATTTCCTTCTACCCGATATTCATAGATATATTTTTATTTTTTTCCCTGTCTTGATTTCCTACTATTCCATGTCTACTAGCTTCAAAAATGGAAGTTTCTTCACTTTATTCTATTTTATTAAATTGACTTGACTTTCTCACCTAGTCATTGTGGTTTCTTCTCCTCCTCTCCTATAGCACTGATATACCTTGGAAATGTTGTTACTATTAAGATAACTACCAAGTGTAATCCGCTTATCTTTTCCTATTATAATAAAATCTCATGATCATACGTCTTGTTATCCATAATTCATTCATATAGTTAGTCACCTATGGAAAACTTTACAATGTGGCTCTCCCATTGTTATAGATGTTGTAATGCATACAACTTATCTTCTCCAATCATTCTATTTATCATACCTTACAGGTTCCTTAAAATAACTTTCATTATTACTCTGATTTTTCAACTTCATTAGTTGATTGTCAATAGTTTATTCTTTATGTGAATCCTCCTTAGATAGACCTTATAGTGATACCTTTAGAGTACCAAGTTATGATTATACCAAACTCTTCCATTATGTTCTAAAATAGGTTGTTTCTTCTTATTGATTTCTTACCCCTGTTGTGATACTTTTTCTCTACCACCTTAAACATCTGATCCAAGTTGGCCATAATCACATGAACTATCATTAATTATCATCATTTTTAAAAAAAATTTGTTTCTCCTTTCCATTTCTCCATAGACAACTTTATCCCATATATGCATTTAACCTTGAATTACGAAACCCCATGGAACATTATACTCAACATTTGAACTGAAATCCAAATTTGTACGATTTTAGACTAAAATATACCATCCTATGGTTCACTCAAGAATGAAGGGGACTTCAATGGTAGCTTGATGATGTTTAATATACAAATGATATGAGTAGTAAATGAGCAGATACATGTAATTTTAATGGCAATTGCAATGCAAAATTAAATTTACGAGAAGATCATATTGAGAGAGTCGTGTTCTTGCAATAATAGACCAGAGAAATGCCAAGCAACTGCTATCGCTAAAGGAAATGAGAAAAACAATCCAACCCAGTTAGTGAATAGTATGATCAACATTCAAGGAATGTTATCTCTGTGTTTTTAGATCAGATTGAATAGTAAAATAATGAACAAATGCTAGTGAACAATGATCATTTAAAGGTATTAAGATATTAGAGTTTATCCATTGTGAATTGGAACAGATTTCATTATTTTAGAGCACTTTAGTTGGTGACAAATTTCAACTTCAATTATCCAAATACTTCAAGTGCTATGTAAATTGTGTTGTAAAATTAACTAGTGGTGAGTAGTTACACCAACATTAAAGATTTGTTACAAAAAACATGCCAGTATACCATATCAATAGTGCAATCTTTCGAACAATTATACATTGTCAATTATGGGTAGATTATCACCATGCAAGATTACAAGATTATATACTTTTCCAATGAATCAATGTGTCATAATAAAACTATATACTTTTAATTAGGTGAGTCATTTAGAATTTCGCTTTGTTATATGGTTGTAATGGAGAGAACCATTGTAGTTGATTATAGCACTTTTCATGTTTAGAAAATGATAAGAGGATGCAAGCACAAACAACTCAAGAAAATGAGATAATGGTTTTACCATGTAATGAGATTCTAATGAGAACATAGAACCAAAGAATCTGTTGTCTATAATGATACACGAGAAAACCAATGAGGAACTAATGAATGCACCAAAATTTAAGTTATACGAACGTTATTCTACTGTTAAGAAATCCGATTGTTGTAGCTTATTGCCAAGAATATATCAATCCTTAGAGACCAAATTTGATGTGAGCCACTAGATGATCGAATCAATCCACCAATTCACTTCTCAAATGATCATTGAATGTAAGATAAGGAGTACTAATGATCTAGATTCAAGCTTAGTGCCAAATGCAAAGGTAATATATCACTGTAATGTCAAGATCAGACCTATATCCGACCTCTGAAAAATATCAGATTTCTAACAGTGAAATCAAGTCATCCGCATATGCATGCAATGATAGCTAAACACTTACACTTGATCCTCCAAAACAAATGGTGATACCCTTGGAATTTCAAGTCTCACTTCCATAATTTAATATCAGACTTTTGTAATGATTCTAAAGAAATAAGCTGGTTGTAGCTAGTTTAACAAGTGTATAAGTCTACCAAAGCCAGATCAATTATCAAAATGTGATGAAAAAGAAAGTTGATGAACTGTAAAAAAGAAAAGAAGGTTGATATAGAGACCTTGTACGAGAAATAAAAACACCACTAGAATAATGCAGCCAAACACTGTAATAATATTATCAGTCACTCCATATCAAGATTCATCACTGAAGAAGCATAAAATAAGAGCCAAGATACTTAGATTATTGTTGTGATAATTATGAAGTGAATTTTGAACCAGACATGTATTAACCATGCCATATTTTTCAACAAAATTTTGAAGATTCTTGATTCATTTCAATCTACTGTTTTGTATATTTTTCCCTTACTGCACGACATGCAATCAGACCATTGCGAAATTTGATAATGTTTGATAGATGGTGATCGGGTGCTTTGTTAAGGAACTCCTTGATGTGAAGTCACTAGTTCAATTCCCCACTCCAATTTGCATAGTATATTAGAAATGACGAAGATATAGTCTTCCAAATTTGATACTGTTTGATTGATTATGCAAATTATTAATAATTACTAATTTTGTAGTATTAAATCATGGAAAACATGAGTTGGAAGGTAATAGTGATGTCTGAATAAAACTTAGAGAATCATAAAATCAAAATTCAAATGAATAATGCTTAAGAATATTGGTGGCATTATTGTTTTAAGAAGGTACTTGAATTCTGAAAGAAAATTTATTCACCATGACTTTGAAATTATACACCAATATTAAGTCTATGACTTTTATGTGCTAGGATAAATTGAAATTCTGTGTTGTAGAGTGAATTATTTAAGTATCTGTTTAAGCAATCATAACTTATATTAGAAGAAAGATGTTATAAAAAATTAAATGGATTGCTATTAACAAAATAAATCGTTAAACAAATTTATTGAATGTATCTTGAGATTCTTATGGCCATTAAATGATCACTGTAAGAGGTTTTAAGAAATCAAACAACCAAAGAAATATTCCACACCATAAATAAGAAGAGACACCGCCACCCGACCCAAAAACCGGATCGGATGACTGGGAAGGTTATCCCTTCCCAAAAGCACAAAATAAAATCATTTTATTAATAAGATGGCCCGCCTGCAAGCGCACCTGCGAAGGCAACACCATATCAATCCTAACAAAGCTTTTAATGGTTACTGGGTTTTACATTCATCAATTATAACATAAGGATTGAAACAAAACCAGGAAACTCTGAACAAACCTATTGGCTACAATACATTTTAGCTATAATGATTTTTAGTGCTTTGAATTCTTTGACGAGAGAAGGAGATTCCTTTGGTGCTTGGATTTTGAACAGATATGCAATCATTTGAGGTAACCTTGTGGATCATATTTATCTGCAAATGGTTGTAACCTGGATGCTACACAAAGAGATTACACAAAACCTAAATTCCAAAGCTTTTTCCATCAAAAATCATGCTGACTTCTTGTTAATTTGAAATTTATTGAGAGAGTGACAATAGATCACCAAATGTATATACTACTTAAAAGAAACTTGTGATCTGATTTGAAAAGACAACTATAGGCCTATGTCCTCTTCCCGAATTCTGCCAATAGACCAAGTTAGTAAAATATATATAGCAAGCGTTGTTAAGGATGTGATTAGATCTGCTGCTTATTGAAAAAAAAAACTTAACGCTCTGCAATATATCAATAACAAGATACGCATATTGCAATATCAATAATAAATGAGCATACACATTCTATCCAAGAAAATTCATCCATGAGCCAATCTCAAGCATTTTCAACTACTGCGTATAAACTTACCTGTACATGTATTGAAATTGTGAGTGAATTATTCCTATATACCTATTTCAAAAGAATAATAATGTAATAGACTAAACTCAACATGTTTACATATATTATAAAAACTAACACTTCCTATATAATAACTCTTAATCTAAAAATATAATTTTATATTTATTATCTTTCATTAAAATTTAATCAATGATGTTTTCATTAGATTATCTATTCATTTTTATATCTTTATTGTTATTGAAATATGTGATTAAAAATAACGTGTTTTTTTTTAACTAGCATCTTATCCTTATTTAAGGTAGGCTTAATTTTTTTTCGTGTTATGATGATTCTGGCCCAACTGCAGGCAATTTCTAACCTCTGCCGAGATCGGGGTTCAAATCTGGACAAGCTCATCGCCTGGTTTAAATAATTCCAATTACGTACTAGAAGGCATCAACCCTCATGAGATACTCAGCTCTTGGCTTTATTACCAGAAGCTATTAAAAAGGCACCCGTTTTATTTCTTTTTCCATGAAATTAGTGGCTTAAAAAGAAAAATTATTTTATTTTATTCAAAATCATCGTATTTAATGAACATAAAAAATTTTGGACTAGCTTTTAAACAAGATGTGAAAACATAGAGACAAATCTGACACTAACTCTAATTTATTTTAAAAACGTCTATTTTTTAAATACAATTAAAAATATCTTTCAAATCTATTTAACTAAGCGTGGTTAAGCTATAAATTATTTTGAAGATTTTGACCGGATAAACCAATAATATGATATCACGGTATTTAATCATAAGCATGAACTGAGCCAACACTTTAGCCACTGTTGGAGATTTAACTCTAGTTATTAATTATTCTCGAGTTCTTTAAAATGGATATTAATTATTCTCGAGTTCTTTAAAATGGATATTTCAGTGAAGAAATTGTCAAAAAAAAATGGGTTGGGTGAAATTTATGACGGTTTTAACTCTGGTTTTACTCTTTGATGTTTTTAGAATAAATTTAGAAAGACAACATTAAAACCAAAAAGTTAACAACGATTTTCAAGTAGATCTAGAACAATAACAATCGATCTTATTAGTTCTTGTATTAATGTTTAATTCCCAAAGGTACCAAGTGTTTTTAACAATAGATCTTATTAGTTCTTGTATTAATGTTTAATTCCCAAAGGTATCAAGTGTTTGAACTTTGCTATGATACCATCTGTAAC
This sequence comes from Pinus taeda, assembly GCA_000404065.3. Classification (NCBI taxonomy): domain Eukaryota; kingdom Viridiplantae; phylum Streptophyta; class Pinopsida; order Pinales; family Pinaceae; genus Pinus; species Pinus taeda. The sequence goes on from APFE030834321.1 coordinate 64,551, forward strand.
AGTGCAAAGTAAATATAAAATTAATTTCCTAATTAAAATCAGAATCAATAAACATATCTATATTACCAGTGATCGATGTCTGCCAGATGACAACAAGGTTTTGGGAACGACTCTCCACCCAACCGTAGACTCAATTGTGCAAGGATTTGCTACAACTGGCCACCCTCGCGCCCTCAATCAACGTACTACTGCCAGTAACTCCTAAGTCTTAGAGCACCATTCTCCCAAGAGAATGAAAGATAGAAACTCGAAAAGACTGAATGCCTCCCATCCTCCTCACCCTCTAATAAATAGAGCAAACATTGGATGGGGAACGACATGCACACACTCCATGTGTCTACATGCGACTTTGATTTTTAGCTTTCTTTACTTTTCTTTTGATTTTTTTAGTTTTCTTGTTTTATTTCTTTTCTTTTCTTTAGCTTTCTTGTTTTATTTTCTTCTTTCCCTATTTTTCTTGTTTTATTTCTATTTATTCTTATTTAGAGACTAACCATTTTATTTTTATTATTTTTATTTATTTATTTTTTATATATTTAAATATCATTTATTTATGATTTATTATTTTTATTATTTATTATTAAGAGGGATATTACAAAATCAGCATGAAAATCACTAACATTTAAAAAAATTGTTCACACTTGATACATAAAAAAATTTAAAGTGGCAAAAATATGCTAAAAAAAAGTTGTATTTTAGAATCACCATTTTTCAAAATCGATATTTTTTGCTATCTCAAAAAACAGGTACTAGGTCATTTTCTCATTTGATCGGTAACTATGTTGAATGCATAAATGGATTCAACACCTTGAATAATGCCAATGACAATTGGACTATATAGACTCAATAACTCAAATTTACAATTCACACAACTTCTAACTAATTTTTGGGAAAAAAATGATTGAAAAAAATGCTTAGAAAATGAAGAAAATTGAGAATGTTTAGACTATGTTATTATAGTTATCCTCCCTAATTGGATTCAATTCCCATAAGTGACATATTGAACTCCTAGTGAGTGTATCATTATAATTGTTGCAAACCCTATTATTGATCAATCTTGTGCCTTAAAGATTCTAGGGTTTACCTTAGATGCCATCTTTGAAATGAGTGAAAGTGCTCAAGGGTTTTCCTAAATACTTAACATTATATATATATAAAACATGTTATTTATAAATTAAGAGCATTGACATTATATATATATATATAACATGTTATTTATAAATTAAGATCAATGCTCTTTAGAAAACAATAGAGACGACAATCACTTCAAATTTGTATTTATCATTTAATGATTTATATGAAAGAGAGAAATATAAAAACAATTTTATAACTTATTTTGAATCTTTTAGGGCCTTACCCAAAGTTGTGGTGATGGCTAAAACTTCAAAACCATTATCCTAATGACAAATAACCATTGTAATTTAATTCTTAATTTATTAATTTTTGGTCCGATTAATATATCTAGTATTTTGATACTATATATTGGCAAATTTATATTTCAATATTTTTGATACAAAAATTATTATCTTAATTATATTAATTTTATAGATTGATTATCAACAAAATAAAATAATAATAATGATAATATTTTTGGAAAATTGCATATCATGTTTATATTAAATTTACATGATAAATTTGCAATGAGGACATAGAAATATCATTAGTGTGTTACATTTCTTTGCTAGTTCATATATATTTTATATGGATTGGGTCCTCTTACATGAAATTCATAATAAGTTATTAGAAAATAAGTCATTATCAATAAATGCAAATATTAATTTCATATGCCTATGGGTTAAAAATGTTTGTATGGTGCTTTAATACTTTGGAGGTTGGCTTATGGACATCTACACAAGATAAAAATGAAACTGAATTTTTCCATTTTTATTTGAAAGAATAGGATTGAAAAGGATAAAATTGTGACATGATACCTAGAAAGAGTTATGTTGGTGTTGGGAATCCTTATATATATGTAGGTAGGTCGTGAGGCTGTTTATGATGCAATAAACACACTAATTGTAGATGATTTGAGAGAAAAATGCATTTTTAATGATGAAGGGGTCACCGTTTTTACAATATGATATAATTATGAGGATGTGAAAGACGCACACATTATTAACAGGAAAAACATGTACATTTTAAACATTTTACAAAAAATACATACAATGTTAGCATGACTAATTGTAACAAGCAAGCATGTTGAAAGTCTTTAATGATATGGTGCCCTCTTATTAAAATTATGCCTTTGAGTCAGTGTAGGGTAGTACAATTGGCAATGGTTGTGGAAATGAAGTCTCTCTAAACCAGAAGTCTTGGGTTCAAATATTGTGCTATCCCCTGATCGGGGTGAGAAGTTGGACACGATGAAGATGTAGTCCTATCAAGCTTACAAAAAAAGATTATGCCTTTGAAAAGAGTAAGTGTATATAAAAGCATTTCTCATTTGTTGGAAATATTCTATTTTGTTTATGTGATAAGACCTTGAATCCATGCATCCATATATATAGGATTTTAAAGATATGGATGTACGACAAACTATAAAAAATTATAAAAAGCCATGATTGCAAGTTTTAAAATGAAATAAAAGATTTACATATTGCTTTGTATATGTCAACTATTTAACAAAAAAAATACATGTGCATGTGTGTTCATATATGTATCAAAACAAAAACAAAATACTTAACTATTTGTTAAATTTTTTATTTATTAATAATTTGCATTTACAATAAATCAACAAGAAAGTTTATTATAACAAATAATTAAACATACATGACTAAATATATTAATCAATGAATCAATGATAGATGTATTATAAAGACCCAATTTATAAATAAATCCTCACATAATGTTATATGATTATTGTCATGTTTAACATGAAATTATCAATCTTATCAAAGGAAATAACATTATTGTCATGTTTAACATGAAATTATCAATCTTATCCAAGGAAAAGTAAAACATATGATACATTGTAACTCTCAACCTAGCCTATATTACATGAGGACGCTTTACAAATGCCCCATATTTGGTTGATGTATATATATGCATTGTATTAGTTAAAATTAAAAAATCTTATAAAAGCAAATAAGCTTATAACATAACATATTTCCTTTATTAAATAAAAATTTATACTCTTTTCACCCCTCTTTTGGCAATTTACATTATCTCCTTACACGCATAAAATTCTGTATACAAATACTTGAAAATAAATTTTACATGAGAGAAAAACATCACTATCGTAAAGTATTATCCTTAATTTTTTTTTAGAAAAAAATACATTTTCTTAACCTGAAAAATTTAAATGTCTTTTTTTGGGACAATTTGATTTTTTTTTTTTTTTAATCTATATTTTCTCGCTTGCCACAACTTAATGCAGGTATTTTTCCACAGATAGAACCAACAAAAATGAAAATAATAACAGCAATCCTCGGCAAAAATATCCAAATGATTACTCACTTTCATATCCACTACACCACTATGCATGAGATCTAAATATAGTTGGTCTAGATATTGACTACAACGAAAGTGCAACGTATATGGCAATTTGAACCACTCTTCCCATTAGAAGGCATTCTCGTGTCAATTTAAAGACAAATATGGACATGAGACACGTTATGCAATTGTTAATCATTTGGATAGAATGTTTAAATAGCCAAACATTCGCGCATGATATTAAAATTCAAAAGAGAATGTTCTCTCAGTTTGGTAGTAGAAGCTATACAACTACTATACTAAAATCTAGAGCCATGGATGCTTCCATCTATTTATAACAAAATTACTATTTAACTTCATTGAGAGGTGACAGCCAATAAAAAGTGTAACATCAGCAAGAAGAAAGGAGCATGAACCCCGTAAACAAATAATTCAAAAATTAATTACAACTGAATTTTAAAATAAAATCTTGCCTCTCAAAAGCTAAAGTGCAAGCTTGCTTCTCAAAAGCTAAAGTCCCATATTTAATAGTTTAGAAAAACATATGTTGAATGCAACATCTTTCAACTATCATTTCAATGGCACTCAGAGACTCAACATTTTCTTGAAATTCACAATTATTTGGTAGTACAAGCAAATTTAAGCACGACACTGAATTTGTAATCAGTACTCAATCATGTGCTGAAACTATTTGAATAAGATTTTGTGCCCTTTTCTTGAAAATCACAATTGCTTAAGAATATAAACAAATTTAAACCAGGTATTCCGTTTGTAATCCATAGCATGTGCTCAAAATGTTTGAATAGTCCTCTCTCCCTTGCATTACATTGAAAACATGCTCTACAATTGACTATAACTAACTTTACCGAATTAAACATAATTCGAGATAAACATAAAAGAGCGCCAATTTAAGTTGCCTAGAGAACTAGGTAAAGATTATCAAGACCAAATTTTGAATAAGAGATGAGCAAAAGTCTAGCTATTTTTGGGGCTAAAAAATTCTCTCAAAAGTGACTCTGTTACTTACAACTAGATAAGATGATCGGATATAAAATCTGGCAACTGCTATCAAGATGGGGCATACAACATCCATGGGTGCCTTAACATTCAAAGCAATTATTTTAATTTGTTTTGTGCAAATATTAGTTAAACATCTCATCATTGCCTTACCCTTAGCAATCATAGGAAAAAGGAAGTTATTTTGAAATGGCTTAACATCAAATTCATTAATCATTAATTTGTAGTATTTGACTTATGTGGAAGGCATGTTTTCACAAGAAGAATATCTGTTGCATAGAAAACGTTAGAGATTTATTTGACAAAAAGCGTTTGGCTGTTAATGTTTTGATAATGAATTTGTCTTAGCACGGATTCGTTAGTTTCATTTCATAGAAAACAGCTATTTTTATTTAAAACTAAGGGTTAGAAATATTGCTGTCAAATTAACAATATTATCATTCCACAAATATACCTATATCTAGAATCATTCAAAGTATGTTTGAAATGATGTTCTTTTATAGATTGGAAGAATGTGTTCTTGTGCCATTCTTTAGGTACGTTTTCAGCCAAATACAGTGGCCAATGAGTTAAGACCATTATCAACACCAAAGGGAACATTTGCATGATATGGGACGGCCATGCACTTGTACAACTAAAGGCTACTATTTCAAAATTTATACAAGTTAGGAAAACTGTATGGGCCATATGAAACCTTTTTTATCGAACAATAATACTAGATGAAAAATAAAGACACGATCCCTCTAAGCTTCATGAATTTAAATGGAGTTAAGGAATTATCACAGCCAAAACATAAGAGATTTATGTTCGCCAAAGGATGTGAAAAAATAATGAAAATTAAACAAGTCATTTGGAGGTTCTACCGACACCTTGTATGAGATATCCCAACAAAAGACACCCTGTAAGTATTTTTGGATGAGATATACGCGTCAAACTGCAAATTCATTTTAGAGGGAAAGCCAACTGCTTGACATGGAAATGCAACTCCGAGAATTATTACTCATCCAATACCATGCTGGTATAAAAGTTAGAAATTACAGCAACAGTAAGAAAACGCACTTGTTACAAATTCCGTTCGGCGCCAATAAGCAGCAAGGAAAAACTGAATCCCTTTAGATAATTACAATTTGTAATTAGTCTCTTTGGTACAAAGAGAATAATTTATGGTACAAGACTGACGAAATTGAATCATGGGAAACTGTTGCCCCTTATGTCAGAAATAAGCAAGAAAAGCGGGAATAAAAGAACCAAGAACTATACAAAGAATAAAGAATAGAACAGCCAACGGTGGAAGGATTCCTACGAAGTATAACAAGCTATAATTCTGGGATGCCCCTCATGTCAAAAGCAAGTGCTTGTACAATTAAAGGATTGACAAGCAACTATATAGTGTTGACACCATACCCTTTCCACAAGAGAAAATCAGTGGTTGCACTGAAGTCTGACAGTCTAAAAGTTTGCAGTTTGTGCATTGTTTAAATCAGAGGGAGGTATTACTATACTCTTGGTACCCGCATCAACGATCAGCATGGATTCCAATGCACCCTTAACAAAAGAAGTCTGCGTGGAAATCTCCTCAAGTATAGTAGATTTTGCATACTTACATGCTTGCTCATCAGAAAAAGCAAGAGTCCACTTTCCATCGGGCACCCGATATGTCCTGTATCTTCCGCTACTCACTCCAACTATTTGAGAGTCTAAGGAGGTCGTATCATCTGCCCGAATTCTCAGGTGTAACCATCTTTGATGGTTTTCATCTATTTTGGGCTGTTAACAGATAAGAAAAAATAATGATCAGTATCGCAGCTAATATGGCATAACCAAAACATTAACATCTTTTTAGAAATAATGCCAATAAAAGCCTATTAACACACTTATGCTCGTATTTAATAGTGAAGCTCATTAATACACTGCTGCTCATATTTAAGAGCATGAAGAAAACTACTTTAGTCTTTTGAAATGGCAGAATCGTCCAAAAATCAATTAAGAATCCATTAGTTCAAATTGAGGACATTGCAACTGATACTAAATGAAAACTGTATTATACTATTATTTTTCAATTGGATGGTTCAATTGCTCACATGCAACTAAAGAACAAGAAAGGAAGACCTTATAATGCCAAAATACACGAATGAAGATAAGAACCAGTATAAAGGCTCACGAGGCTCCACAGTCACTTTACTGATAAAGAATTTGTCAAGATTGTTGAAATTCTGTTAGATAATACAATTTCTTATCACGGTAATTACTCAAGTCACCCGACATGGGGACATAGAACACACAGGACACACAAATTCAAGTGTCCAACAGGGGGCACATAGACCCCTGGGAACAGAAAACGTAGGACGCGTTATATACTATATTATTTTATATATATATGAAAAATTAATACTAAATAGATATTTCAATGATTTCATATTACACAAATTCTTATTCATGATACAAATTCAGACATAGATCTAGATTTTACAATGCAAATTTAAAATTTGTAAGTTGTAGAATGTAACATTATGCATACAAATACAATTGTGAGTCGTGATGGATTCATCAATGATCCAATAGGAGAAAGACAAAGAAATTGCAGTTTTCTCATTAAGTCATCAAAATCAAAATGTGTTACAAAGGTAGTAGCAATGCCAATGGAAAATAGAAATAGCAAATACAAAACAATTACAAAGTAGTAGGTAGCTCATCAATCCTCATCATCAAAATCAGCATCACTGTCATGGTCACCACTACTCTCCTTCACTGCATCCTCCTCCTCTGTATTCTATGTAATCTCTGCATCTACTGGTGTGGAGGATGCCCTCTCAACAGTATCACTATCATCAAAAGTAACATGCTCTAGCACTGGCTTATTAAGATCCAAGTTGACCAATGCCAACTCAGCATTACTGTCCAAACCCATACCATTAGGAAAGACATCCCACATCTTTGTCTTTCCCTTTAACCACTCATCCCTCCGCCGGTAAATAAGACGAAGGTTGGTGTGCACATACACCATTGTCTCTGCCCTACACTGCTCAAGCTTGCTCTTCTTGACACTAAACAAATTCCCATACGTGCTCCAACTCCTCTCACAGCAAGAGGATGAAGTCACCTAAGAGAGGAGCCTCATGGCTAACTGTTGTAGAGGAGGGGTTGTTGCCCCATGAGTTTCCCACCAAGAATAGGGCTTCTTAGCCCCGTTGTCTCTAATCACAGCATAGCTTGCAAATTGCCCAGTGCTAGTGGAAAACTCTGCAAAGGCATCCTCCACCTCACCAAGGGATGCTTTGTCCTGAAATATCTACCTCAATGCATCTTTCCTCCCCTGTGAAATTTCACCATCCATGGGAGGAGAGAATCTATAGGAAGGTCCACCATTCAACCACTCATGGTTGCAATATTTTGGGTTCAATGAGTGAGACAAACAATGCAAAAATGTGCAATTCTTGTCCCATATGTTGACAAGAATATGTTGTATCGTGGTGAAGAAGACCTCTGATGATGTCCCATACTTAGGGCACTCACTCTGTAAAATAATAGTCCTCACGGACTCAATCATGGAATCCCATCCCTCATAAACCTCTCCTAGAATGGGCTGGTTTGTATCTGCAAATTATAGCAAAGCAATGATAGGTCCATGATCTTAATAGTGAGATCTACCCTCTCCCACCAACCATCGTCTAACACTATGTGATTCTCTTTTTGAGGCTATTTGATTTGTCTTTCTCCAAAAAGACCAAAGCTCTGAAATGTTGAAATTCCTAAGTCTGGCACGTCAGAAATTCCCACTGCATTATCTGGTTTATTTCACTTACTTGTTTGTTCCTTAACAAGTTATTTATTCATATAAATACTGAAAATAAATGCAAATGTAGTCTTAACTCATATACAGATCAACAACTGAAATACTAGACAAAAACACAAGGGAAACCATTATTTTTGGATAATCGTCCTCAGAAAAACCCAATGCGAAAAAACCAGTGCAGCAATTTTGAAAGTTTTATTATTATGCAGATTTCTTGAGTACAACTAGTGTGCCAAAATGGCTCACCCAACAAAGATTTTTACACAGCCTTAATACCTCTTCTCGGAGACAAATATTCAGCAAGTTTGCCCCATGAAAATCCTTCCGGTGCTTCTCCAAGGCTCTGCGTCAGCCCTATTAGCCTCAGCGTAGCTCTAGAACCCTCTGCGTCAGCTCTCTCGCTTTCTGCGTCACCCACGCAGGCCCCTCAGCCTCTGCGTGGCTCCTGTTGCCTCTGCGTAGTCTCTTTGTCACTGCGCTGATCCTCAAGCACTATCTCTGCCTCTCTACTATGTACTCACTGTCCTTTGCTGCAACTCAGATCACTTGTTCGAATTTTCTCAGCAAACCCTGCTCCAGAAAATCGAATTAACTGATCAATCTTGATATATCTCCAATTGACCCTCAAGCCTCCTCTCATACTTTTCCTCTTGAATCTTCAATGACCGAGATTAAGTCTCTAATCAACGACTAAGATTAGATTTGGCTTGATCCATGTCAATTAGAACATTTTCACCCAGTTTTATATTAATACCCATTAATATTTTAATTTTCCTAAGTTTAGACTTAACTTAGGAACCCCATTAAAATTATTAATTATTTTAATATCTCTCTAACCGAGTGGAATTTCCCCAAACCATTTATGGGTTTTGGAAATCTCATGTGCTTTAGCCTCTCCACCAATTTTCATGGCTAAAGCACATATGATGCTATCACAAATCAACATGAAATAACCGTGGCCCCAAGAGTAGTCTTGACCTCCCTCAACCTCTTCAACATGATGAATGAAGAGGCAAACCATGTATCTGCAATCTTCAACAATGATAGATGGTGTACTCCTTGTATATTGTGAGGGCATTTGTATGCTTTTGTACAAAGTTGCGGATATGTCGTGCATCCTCAATAACACTTCCAATTACAGCACATTAGAAGCAATAGTTTTAAGTGCTAAATTCAAGGAATAGGCAATGCAAAGTGTCCAAAATACTTGTGGATATTTAACTTCCACAATCATGTCAGCAGCGTTGCAAATAGGTGCACTGTCTGTAATGATTTGTACACAAGAATCAACACTTACATCTTCAACAAATTTAATGAACAACTCACCAATATATTGTGCATCCTTGTATTGCCCAAGTGAATCCATTGATTTCTGTGGAAATTTCTAAGTTTGACACATCATAAATCCCTATTGCATTGTTTGGTTTATTATCCCTTACTTGTTCTATCCATTAACAAGTTATTTATTAATATAAATACCGAAATAAACACAAACACAACCTTCACACATATATAGATCAACAACTGAAATAACTAAGACAACACAAGGGACATCGTTATTTTTGGACAATCATCCCCGAAGAACCCAATGCAGGAAAACCAGTGTAGCAGATATGAGGGTTTTATTATTATGCAGTTTTCTAAATACAACTAGCGTGCCAGAAATGGCTCACCCTTTAGAGATTTTCCTTGGCAGAAATACCTTGCTTCGGAGATAGACATTCCGGTTGATCAGCAACCGGATGATTGGTCCCACAACAACTTCGATTTTTCCTCAGCTGGACAGCGAAAGTTGTTCCAAGCTTCTCTCCGGAACTGCGTCACCCTCTACGGCTCTGCATCTGCCTCTCAACTCTCAGTCTGCCCCACGAAAACACCACAGTGTAGCTCTTTTTGCCCAATGTCAACTCTGCTAGCTTTTGCGTCAGCTTCTCGGCTGCCTGCGTCCTCAGTGTTGGCCCTCCAAGCCTCTTCGTCAGCTCTGGCTGTCTTTGTGTCAACCCAGGCTGCCTCTGCGTTGTCTCTCCGACACTATCTTTGCCTCTTTGCTATGTATTCTTAGCTTTCTGCTGAATTGCCCCTCATTGCAACAGATCACTAACTCGATTTCTCAACAAACCTTGATCTAGAAAATCGAATTCTTGATTTCTCTTGGTGTGTCTCCAACTGACCCTCAAGCCTTCTCTTATACTTTTCATGTTGATGAATCAACGACCAAGATTAAGTCCTTAATCAACGACTAAAATTAGATCTACCTTGATCCTCATTATTTAGAACTTTCTCACCCATATTATATTAATACAAATTAATATTTTAATTTTCCTAAGTTTAGAATTAGGAACCCCATTAAAAATATTAATTATTTTAATATCTCTCTCATCCGGGATGAATTTCCACAAATGATTTTTGGGTCTTGGAGATCTCATGTGCCTTAGCCTCTCCATCAATTTTCATGGCTAGAACACATCCGATGCTACCAAAAATCAATAGTCCCTCTAAGGGATGAATGTGCTCTAGTAATGCTTCACCACAGAAACATCACTAATCCTCTGCATCGATACCTGTGCTAATGCTTGGCCTGCTGCCTCACATCCCCTGCATTGCTGCTTCTTATATCGTTGCCCATGACACTGCCACTGTCACTGCCACATCTGTATTGCAGCTCCCTCTTAACATGCTGCCTCATGCTGCCCATAGCACTGCCACTGCTAACTACTACACTATAACTCAGTTACCGAGAAATAAGTAACTAACTTCACCCAAGTACTAACATCCCGGTTAGTCTGGAAGCCTCAGGATGCTAAAGCTACCTATATTGCTATCTTGTGCTCCTTCAGTTGCCACTGCACTCCTGTAAGTACCTCTATGCCTCTCGCACTGTTGTAACCTGTGTTGCGCTGCTACAAACTTCTGCACTCTAGCCTTGCCTTGCCGCTCAACCACACTTTGCTCCACCCCACCCCTGTCATCATGCTACTATCATTAAGGGCTCCCGTAGCCAGATGTGATCCAAGAGTTTGGGCACCTCAAGGATCTTGTCCCTAGCATGTAGTCCTCCTGACTACAAGTCGATGTCTCTCGACCTCTTGACTAGAGGCGCATGAGTACTCATGGCACAATTGTCATTAGTCTCGACATCCTTCTCCGCCTTAGCTGAAGTTGCTTTTGAATCGGAAGCTTCTCCCTTGCCCTTCTTCCTGGGGCACTGAGATGCATAATGTCCCAGCTTCCCACAGTTGAAGCACTTGACCTTGGAGATGTCCTTCTTCTTCCTCTTCCCTTGTTGTCCTGCAGATGCTAGAGCCGCAGGTTGGGAAGAGTAGCCTTGGCCAAAATACTTTGGACAAATGCCTCCCACTCCTCGGAGACTGCATTAAGGGCAGCCTTGACTATAAACTCTGGGTCTGGTGTAGACACCACGAAAGTAAGCCCGTCACGAATCTCCTACAACCTGAGAAGGAATGGATTTATCTGCTCTCCTTTATGCATCTGATATGACCTCAACTGATTCTCCAACAACATTTTCCATTGCACGGAAGAGCCCTCATATAAGGTGGTCAGGGTGTCCCACATCTTCTTTGTTGTGTTCTTCTCAGCAATATGTGGTATGACATGATCTTGACCTCGTCTAGGATCATGCACTTCGCCCTCGCCATCACCTCCTCATACTTCTCAGCTAGGTCAACTGGGATAACCACTACTTTCAAGGCAAAGTTCTTGACGCGATGTCGATCCAAGACTGCTAGGATCCTGGCCTTCCAGATGACAAAGTTAGAAGCTCCGTTCAACCTATCTTGATCCCTCAGTTCGTTCATTGCCATTCCAACTCCTCTTCTGGACTCTCTTTGAGTCTTGACTCCCCTCTTGGAAATCTCCCTCTGAGTCCTGATTTCCTTCCAGGAATCCTTTGGCCAGCTGTCGAACCGCTCCTCTCCAAGCCTCCTTGCAACTACAACTCGAATTTGGATTCCTTGGCTAGAAATCCGTTGAGGTAGTGATTCCCTCTACCTTGGTTCTGCCTCCTTAGATGTTGTTTAGTATAGACAGAAACAACATCCCACTAGCTCCTCAAATCACAATTTGCCTACAACTCCTCAAGCCTCGACAATTGAAGAAACTGAGCCTTTCAGGCTCTGAACAAACCCAACAAAGGTTGAATCTGCTCCTCCAGCCAACTGCGTCAATCTTACGTGGTTGAGCAGGATGACGTGGCTCTTTGTGAACCTCTTCTACCTCTCTCTACCTCTGTAGTGGCCCTTCCCTTGGCTCAAAATGATGACGCAGGCTTTGCGTCACTTCTTCTCTTGCTACTTCTGCTCTGGAACAACGCTGTCTCTCAAGACAACTGCTTCTACTGCAAATTTTCAGATTTTTGCTGGTGTCTTCAGTCCTCTTGTGATCTGCAATCCCTCTGATACCATGTGGAAATTTCTAAGTATGACAAATCAAAAATCCCTATTGCATTATCTGGTTTATTTTCTCCAACTTGTTCTATCCATTAACAAGTTATTTATTATTATAGATACAGATATAAACAGAAATGCAACCTTCACACATATACAGATCAACAACTGAAATAACGAGACAACACAAGAAACATCAATTTTTGGACAATCGTCCTTGAAAAAACCTAATGCAGGAAAACCGATGCAGCAGATATGAGAGTTGTTAAGTTATGGTATGTTCTAGGCTTAGAGCAGTTTACTTATCTTTCTCATTATCATCCACAGATTAGCAATCACATGTACATTAAGTAAAGTGCAGATAGAACATTTAAACGATCAACAGAAAAAAAGCCAAGACAAGAGACACAAAATGTGGTGGCTAGCCAGGGACAAACCCCAATATGGGGAAACCCTTTGATCAAATCTTTCTTTTATCTTCAATAATTCAGCAGAGAGAAATAGTACAAAGATCTGATTTATATTAGCAGCAGCAAACCCTAGATCAAATTAGTCAAGTCTCCACCGGTGAGTCGTTCACCGTGCACCAGTTCAAGACTTTGTCGCGCACCAGTCCAAGAGTTCACCGCACACCAGTTCGAGACTTCGAACGACCTGTTTTGACTCGGTTGAGAGAGAGAGCCTTTCTGCGCAGGAGAGAGAAGAGACTCTTTTCTTGCGCAAGAGAGAGAGAGATATGATGAGAAGTGAGTGACCAAATGAGGAGGAGCCATCCTGTATTTATATCCAAACGTTGAAGGTGAATAGATGTGTGTTGGGCATCTGAGCCTACATAAGTTGCAGGCTAACTTTGATAGTTTGTCAATAATCAAAATAAATTCATATCTCCATAAATACTTATCGGAATCAGATGATCTTTAGATCAATCCTACACCTCTCGATAAGAGGAATCTAGGAAAAATATTATCAGCCATGAATAAGGTGACCCACATGGAGTTTGGCCATAGTTGCCAATTTTAACACTCCCTCTCAACTAGGGAGAACTCCACCTGCAATTCGTCTGACCGTTGCTACTATTCATCCATCAAATGCACTGCCTTGTACAGCTTGACCCCTACTCTGCTCTGTTCTGCTTTGTTCTGTTCTACTTTGCTTGAACTATGAAGAAGAAGAAGTGATCGAGGATGTCACATACCATCATCCACTGACCTGAAGTCAGTCTGGAGTGTGTACCACTTTCACTGGTCCCAGACCAGTCCTCTACTGACCCGAAGTCAGTTTCAGAGGGTGTACCACTCTCATTGGTCCCAGACTAGTATCATTGATCCCAGATCAATGGAAGTCATCCTAGCATAGGGAGTACAGTAGATACTATGATGCATCCATCGATAGAATTACTATGGTCCCTATCCTCATTTCCCTGCTCATTGATCAGATGAGAGGTACTTCCAATGAGTCCCAAACTGCATGGATGGATGCCTCGACAGGAGAACTAATCATCCTGTCCACAAGAGAACGAATCATCTTATCCAATGGATGCCATGGAGAACTAATCATCCTGGCCTAGAGGAGAACGAATCATCTTGTTCCACAATCGCCATGGAGAATGAATCATCCTGGCCCACAGGAGAACTAATCATCATGTTCCATAGTCACCATGGGGTGTCGGGGGAAGGTTGAACCTTTTACCCTGTACAAAGTGCACCAACAGGGGATGGTGAGTTACCCTGTGGTCATATGTTGCTCCAAGAAGTACCCTGCGCCCCCCTGGAGCTCCCAAAGCTCAGTGCATCATACTTGACCCTCAAAAGAGGGTCTCTGAATGACTCCAAGTCGTTCTTGGAAAGTCAGAAATTTGACCTTTCCTAGGGGCTTTGTCAAAATGTCGGCGACTTGTTCATCTATACCGATATGTTGAAGCCTTATAGCTCCCCGCTGCACCATGTCACGAATATAGTGGTACCTGATATCGATATGCTTGGAGCGATCATGTAATACAGGATTCTTTGATAAGCAAATCCCGCTATGGTTGTCACATAGGATCACGGTGGTATCTAATGTAAATCCAAACAGCTCACTGAAGAGCTTTCGTAACCAGATTGCTTTACAGGAGGCCAATGCTAGCAGCAATGTACTCTACCTCGGCAGTGCTCAAAGCCACAAATTTTTGCTTCCTTCTCATCCAGGATATCGAAGCAGATCCCAAGGAGAAATAACACTCGAATGTGCTCTTATGGTCCACCACATTGCTTGCCCAATCTACATCAGTATATCCAAGTAGTCTCACATTTTTGACATTGTATCTTAACCCATAAGTAATTGTGCCACGAAGATATATCTCAGTGGATTCATGGCACCAATCCAGTGTATGTGGTGAAGTTCAACCATGTGTTGACTCAACGTGCTGACTGCAAAGCATATATCTGGATGGGAGTTCACTAGGAACATCAATGCTCCGACGAGTTGACAATACTCAGTGGTATTTCGTAAAACAGGTCCAGCAGCACTACCGCTTAACTTCTTGAAGTCAAGCTCCATCGGGGCGGTTACGGGCTTGCAGTCCACCATGTTGAAGCTCTCCAATATCTTCATCACATATTTTCCTTAAGATAGGAAAACCTCCCCTGGTTTCTGCCAGACTTCCAACCCTAGTAAATAGTGCATAAGTCCTAGGTCTTTCATCTCGAACTCAAAAGCCAACTCCCTCTTACATTCATGAATGAGAGGGCCTACAACTGTAAGAAAGAGGTCGTCAACATATAGCACCAGTATGAGAGGCTTGTCATCTATAACCTTAAAGTAAAGGTTGGGGTTGGCTTCACTCCTAGTGAATCCCAGCTTCATCAAGTAGCTATCGATCCTCTCATACTATGGTCGAGGTGCTTGCTTTAGCCCATAGAGGGCCTTCTTCAACTTGGACACATGAGATTCTCGATCATGAATCTCAAATCCTTCGGGTTGCTCCAAATAGACCTCTTCTTTGATCGAACCATGTAAGAACGCAGTCTTGACATCCATTTGATGTAGGTTCCATCCTTGCGAAGCAGCAAGGGCTATGATTGAGCGGATGCTGGTATATCAGGCAATAGGTGCAAATA
Organism: Pinus taeda; assembly: GCA_000404065.3. Classification (NCBI taxonomy): domain Eukaryota; kingdom Viridiplantae; phylum Streptophyta; class Pinopsida; order Pinales; family Pinaceae; genus Pinus; species Pinus taeda. The sequence goes on from APFE030834321.1 coordinate 80,294, forward strand.
TCTCATCATAGTCTATACCTTCCTTTTGGGAGAAGCCACAAGCAACAAAACGAGCCTTATACTTTTCCGCACTTCCATCAACTGCATGCTTTATCTTGTAAAGCCATTTTGAAGTGACAACTGCCTTGTCCTGGGGTCTGGGGACTACATCTCAGACATCGTTCTTCATAATAGACTCATATTCTTCAGTCATAACATCCTTCCATACTTGATGCTTGACGACATCTATGAATGATGAAGGCTCATTTTGGATGATCGTGCTCATGATGGTCAGGTATCCCTGATACTAGTTCGGTTTTTTACTTTCACGGAAGGTTCCTCGAGGTGCTATGTGTCCTTCAGCGTCATCAAGTGTCCCCCTAAGCCATGAAGGCCTCTTCCTTGAAGAGGAGGGCTTAGGTGGATGGGGATCAATAGGATCCAGGGGTTCTTCCACATTGGGCATTGTCTCCTCTTCTTTTTCTTTCTGTTCCCTGGTGTCGGCTTCTTGAGTGCTCCTCAAAGTAGGAAGATTGTCCACCTTGCTAAGGGCCATACCTTCGTCAAAGGTGACATCATGACTAATCTCGACTTCCCTTTGACTAGCTACATAGATTCTATAGCCCTAGTATTTTCACTATAACCCAAAAAGATTCCTTTCTTTCTAGATGCATCCAATTTATTCCTTTTCTCTTTCGGCACATGAAAATATATCGGGCTTCCAAAAATTCTAAAATGAGATACATCAGGTTTCTTACCGGTGAACATTTCTTCAGGAGTTTTGGAACCCAATGCTTGATGAAGGCATCAGTTTTGTACATATACAGTGGTGTTCGCAGCTTCGGCCCATAGAAAAATCGGAAGTCTTTGATCATGGAGCATAGCACGAACAACTTCCACAATCGTACGGTTCTTCCTTTCCGCCACACCATTCTGCTCAGGAGTATAGGGTGTAGTGGTCTCCCTCTTAATGCCAGCCTCTTTGCAAAAGTCATGAAACTTATTGGATTCATATTCAGTCCCATTATCAATCCTTAGGATCTTGATCTTCTTTTCGGTTTGATTCTCGATCAAGGCTTTGAAGTGTCGAAACCAGGAGAACACTTCATCCTTCTTTTTCAAGAAATATATCCAAGTCTTGCGAGAATAATCATCTGTAAAAGTGAGGTAATATAAATATCCTCCCAAAGAGTTCACAAGCATCATACCAGATATGTCTAAGCGAACCAACTGCAATATATCGGAGCTCTTGCTTTGGCATGAGGGGAATCGTCCCATTTTGAGCTTCCCTTCGACACATCTTGGACATACACCTTCTTGCTCTAATTTGAACTCGGGCATCCCAGTTACCATTTTTCTTACATCAGGTAGAGCTTTATAATGAAGGTCAGCAAACCTCTGATGCCATAATTCGGACTGAAGAGATGTGTCACAAGTCATGACACCCAACGGACTTCCTCCGACCGGATATAATGAATCAACTTGAAACCCAAGAGTAAAAGCATCTTTAAAGTTCTTTTTCCATACACGTACCTTGCCATCGCTGAAAGCCACCTTGTAGCCTTTGTCTTCCATTGCCAAAATGGGCACCAGGTTCTTGTTGAGATCAAGTACATATAATACATTTTGTAAGTGGATGGTATTACCTTGATTTAGTTGAAGAGTGACATTTCCTATGCCTTTCACGGGATATTTGAATTGTCTCCAAGAACAATTTCCAGGTTGGTTTCCTTCTCTATCAGATTATAGAGAGCTTCTTTGTAACCAGTGAAGTGCCTTGAGGCACCACTATCAATAAGACAATTTCCTAGCGAGTCCGGGGGAGCAGTAGTAGATAGAGCAGCGGGTAGACAATATTCATTTTGCTTATTGTCAACAGTATTAGATTCATATTTGGAATTTCTTGCCTTCTTGAATTGTTGTCCTCTTCCTTGATTTCCGGCACTTCTTTTACCTCTGCCATTTGACTTGCCATTCCTTTGATTGCTTTGAGAGGGATTTTGATCATCATCCTGATGTGAGTCCCTTTTATCAGGGCACTGCCTTGCATAGTGACCCGTTTTATTGCAATTGTAACATCGTCCTTTTCTTCCACCCTTTGGTCCAACCTTTCCTTTGAATTTAGCCCCAAAATTTTTTCTTCTTTTAGTATGAGAAGAAAAGGCAAAGGGATGACCTTTAAGTATGGGTATTTCTTGCTCTTCCATCCTTGTTTCTTCTTGAATGCATCTAGCCATTAATTTCTCAAATCTAGGAATTACATTATTGTTGAGAAGAGTAGTCTTGAATATGTACCATTCAGATGGTAGTCCTCCAAGAGTGGTGAGTGTCATTTCCCTGTCAGGATTTACTTCCCTAATAGATAGGACATCGTTTTTTATCTCGGTGATTCTTAAGAAGTATGCTTGCATACTCTCATCTTTGCCCTTCTTAATTTCCTTAAGCTTATTTCTAAGAAACAAGACTTGATTTGCATCATTAATTTTTAATAAACTCACCAGTCTATCGTAGATTTCCTTGGAGGTGTTCAGCTCAGAAACATAGGCCACCAAGCATTTGTCGATAGAGTACCGAATGATCTTCTTTGCTTTGACTCCTCCCTCGGTCCATTTGTTCCTAGTAGCAACATATGCATTTGATGGAGGCTCTACAATTCTACTTCTCAAATGGTCCAACACTTCATGTTCTTCTAATGTTAGATCGAGAGACATCTTCCATTCATGATAGTCAGACTTCTCACGGAGTTTTTCTTCAGCAGGGAAGTGTGTTGAGGACCCCATGATTTCTTTCAGATAGCCTTGCCAACCTTCTCTTCGGTGATTTCTGTTGCTCTTGCTCTTGCTTGGGCTTTGTCTTCACCTTAGCTCTGATACCATGTTAAGTTATGGTATGTTCTAGGCTTAGAGCAGATTACTTACCTTTCTCATCATTATCCACAGATTAGCAATCACATGTACATGAAGTAAAGTGCAGATAGAACATTTAAACGATCAACAGAAAACAAGCCAAGACAAGAGACACAAGATGTGGTAGCTAGCAAGGGACAAACCCCAATATGGGGAAACCCTTTGATCAAATCTTTCTTTTATCTTCAATAATTCAGCAGAGAGAAATAGTACAAAGATCTGATTTATATCAGCAACAACAAACCCTAGATCAAATATGTCAAGTCTCCACCAGTGAGTCGTTCACCGTGCACTAGTCCAAGACTCCGTCGTGCACCAGTCCAAGACTTCGCCGCGCATTAGTCCAAGACTTTGCCATGCACCAGTCCAAGACTTTGCCGCGCATCAGTCCAAGACTTCGCCGTGCACCAGTCCAAGACTTCGAACGACTTGTTTTGGCGTGGGTGAGAGAGAGAGCCTTTTTGCACAGGAGAGAGAAAAGACTCTTTTCTTGCGCAGGAAAGAGAGAGATATGATGAGAAGTGAGTAACCAAATGAGGAGGAGTCATCCTGTATTTATATCCAAATGTTGAAGGTGAATAGATGTGTCTGTTGGGCGTCTAAGCCTATATAAGTTGTTGGCCGACTTTGATAGTTTGTCAATAATCAAAATAAATTCATATCTCCATAAATACTTATCGGAATCGGATGATCTTTAGATCAATTCTATTTCTCTTGACGAGAGGAATATAGGAAAAATATTATCAGCCATGAATAAGGTGACCCACTTGGATTTTGGCCCTAGTTGCCAATTTTAACAAGGGTTTTATTATTTTGTAGTTTTCTGAATACAACTAGGGTGCTAGAAATGGCTCACCCTCAGAGATTTTCCTTGGCAGAAATGCCTTGCTCTGAAGACAGATATTCTCGCTGGTTAGCAACTGGATGATTGGTCCCACAGCAACTTCGACGGTTCCTCAACTGGACATCGAAAGTTGTTCTAAGCTTCTCTCTAGAATTGCCTCACCCTCCAGGGACTACGTCCCCCTCTACGGCTTTGTGTCTGCCTCTCAGCTCTCAGTCTGCCCTACAAAAACACCACAACATAGCTCTTTCTGCCCAGCATCAGCTTCTCGGCCACCAGCGTCCTTAGTGTTGGCCCTCCAAGCCTCTACGTCAGCTCTAGCTGTCTCTGCATCAGCCCAGGCTGCCTCTGCGCTATCTCTCTGACACTATCTCTGCCTCTTTGCTATGTATTCTCAACCTTCTACCAAACTGCCCCTCGCTGCAACAGATCACTAACTCAATTTCTCAGCAAACCCTACCCCAAAAAATCGAATTCTTAATCTCTCTTAGTGTGTTTCCAACTAACTCTCAAGCCTCCTCTTATATTTTTTCTGTTGATGAATCAACGCCTAAGATTAGATCTGGCTTGATCCTTGTTATTTAGAACTTTCTCACCCATGTTATATTAATACACATTAATATTTTAATTTTACTAAGTTTAAACTTAGGAACCCCATTAAAAATATTAATTATTTTAATATCTTTCCATCCGGGTGGAATTTCCCTAGACGATTTCTGGATATTGGAGATCTCATGTGCCTTAGCCTCTCCACCAATTTTCATGGCTAGAGCACATCCGATGCTTACCAAAAATAAACAATTTCAAGAAAACTAGTCCATTCAAGGAAGACACCATGAAGTTGATGAGTGGCTGGCATGCTAGATCTGTCCATCCATCAGAAACAATACTAACCCCAGATGTTGGCCATGCTGATTTTATAGGCTCAAGCATTTTGTCCACCTCTTTCCTTGCCTTAGTCAACAATGTGGTTCTAAGCTTTTCTAACCTAGGAGGCACATACCCTGATGGAGCCCCTTGAGTTAGAGCTCGACACATATCAAGAAATAAAGGTGAGCATGCAACATTAAAGGATGAGAAGTTCAAATACAAAAAGAAGGCGATGGTGATATCTAGCTCTTCCAGTCTCTTTTTCTGAAAAATCTTGTCCATTGGACGAAGTGCCACTGCCTTTCTTTTTGTTACTTAACCTACACCCCCACCAAAACTCTCAAATGGAAATTTGTTGTTGTTTTTCCTCAAGAATGGAAGGGGATCCTCATTCTTGTTTTTTTAAGAGATGCAAACATCCTTGCCACACAACATTGGCCTCTTCTTCCATTTCTTTCCTCTTAGCTACAGACACATTTGCGCATGCTCCAATTCCACAACCTGGTAAGCCTAACAAATGAGCTTTCACACGGAAATAAGTGCTCTTGAAATGACTATTGCAATAGTTGTGTGTCCAAGAAGCATTGCCTCCTCCCTTCAACTTGCTGCCTGGCCCTTGATCTCTTGTGACATACTTCCACAAGGGATATTTGTTTTCTTGAGTCTGTTGTCTTTCTAAATTTATTATGCTCTCAACATTTGAAGCTGCTATTGCAGCCCCACTTCCAACAGAAAGAACACTTGCAGGCCCTGATGAAATTGGAACAGGAGGGGCATCACCAGTGGGGATAGTTTTCCCTCTTCCTTTTTCCTTTCCCTGCTGCCCTTGATTGAGCCATGAATGTTGTAAAAGAATAAAGAAAAAATTGCACAAACATGTAAAAAAAATTGATAGGCAAACTATTGTAGCAAAAATGGAAAAAAGAAGAAGCAAAATGCACTTACTCGTTGCTTTAATCACCTCCAAAATGCTCCCAAACTCTTTGTTAGTTGCTCCCACATAGGCATAATAAAAGAAACACTTAAGAATGAGTGAGAAATGGGCCCAAATCAAGCTTTTATGGTCGTGCGGCATGATTTTTAGAGGGACACGTGTCCCGAAATCAGGACACATGAGTTGGGCAAGTCTGATTTGCATGCCCAACAAATCCCACGTGCCAGGACACGCTTGAGCCATGAATTGGACACGTGTCCCTCAAGAATCATGTCCAACACGTGAGATTTGGGACACGAGGGCATGGGAGGATGAATTTGGTTTCTTAGGTAATTAGTTGTGACTGATATTTATCATTTTCTTACCTTGTTTATTTATGTCATCAAACAATTACACAATAGCAAAACATAGACAACATAATACACAAAAGACAAGAGACACGAGAAATTAGACTCTAAGCTAGGGCAAAACCCCATAAGGGGGAAAACCAAAGAAATTTTCTTCTTATAGAATTAGATCAAAGTGAGATATCCAAGACCCAAGACCAAGACTGAGACTGCCACACAGACCCCAAGCAACCCTCCTCCAATCTCCTCCAATAAAGGCAAAAGTCAACAAAAATCAAATTTGGTCAAATCTCTGAAATCTGGTCAACTCCTGAAATTTCATGTTGGAGAATGTAACTAGTTTTGGTCTTCATAATTTGTACCATTATGTATTTTATGTATAAAACAAAACAAAACAAAATTATTATTATTTTTCTAGAAAAGCATATTCTTCATGCTTCTAGGTTTTGAGTTAAAGAAGTCAAAATCTTATTTTGGACCTATTGTAAAAGAAAAAGAAAAAAAAATTTAAATGGAATTTTGGGATTGAAACCCCTCGAGATGCCAAGTTGGCTTACATGTCAAGTCAGCCTTGCCCCAACGTGTTGAAATATGTAACTAGGTTCGGTCTTCATAATGACATATGTAATCATGATTTTATGTATTTAATGGAAAGAGAAAAATAAATTTATTATTGTTATTCTTGAGGCATGGATTTCATGCTTAAGGGGAATTTATTTTTAGGTCAAGCACCCATTGAGTGCTTCTAGGTCTGTCATAAAGTCTATTGAATCATTGTCATGTATTGAAGACCCATTTGGGCATGTTACATATCGTAAAGAAAATTTATCTGAGTCAAAGTAGAGTTGATAGACCCTCCAAGACCTTGTCATGGCACAAAGATCAAGTCGGCCTACATGAAGGGACAAGTCAGCCTAAAGAAAGCAATTCATACCCCTTAAAAGCCTATATATAAGAAAGAATTCAACCTCATTTGGACACACTCTCAAGCAAGTTTGATCTCCTCAAGATAGAAGTTGGAAAAGGACGACGAAGAAGAAGAATAATAATATCAAAGTTTTGGGTCTCTCTCTCTCTCTCTTGTTAGGTTTTCTATAGTTACTGAGCAAGACGAAATTCTAAAGCTGCATCAAAGTTGTGAAGTTATTTCTAGGCCAAAGCTGTGAAGCTGCAGGGTCGAAGATGTGCAGTTGCATCAAGATCGAAGTTGTAGGTCGAAGTTGCAGAAATTGTTGCTACGGGTCGAAGTCACTGAAAGATTGAAGTTTGTTGTGTTGGAAACAATGAGAGGGGGGTGAATCGGTATTTCTTTTCAATTGTTACTTTAACCAATTAGATCACTTATATTTAGAACACAAAATGAACAATGATAAGAACAAATTCTTTTATTAATTGAATCAAGTACAAATGAATGGGTACAATAATTGTTGCCAAGTTCAAACTTGGACTTTAGTGAGGCTCCGACCTCTAGGGCTTCGACCCTATCTTATCCAAGGCACCAACCTTGAGTTTAGGAGCATCGACTCCAAGGACACCAATCTTTCCAATTTTGAGGCACCAACCCCAAGGGCTCCAACTCTATCTTGTCAAGGCACCAACCTTGGATTTAGGAGCACCAACTCCAAGGACACCAATCCTCCCAATCCTGAGGCACCAATCCCAAGGGCTCCGACCCTATCTTGTCAAGGCACCAACCTTGGATTTAGGAGCACCAACTCCAAGGACACCAATCCTTCCAATTTTGCGGCACCAACCCCAAGGGCTCCGACCCTCTACTATATATTGTCTAGATATGTTTTGTAGTAATTCTCTGCTCCCAAAATCTTCTTCATTGAATTCTGTCTATCTATAGCTTCATTGCTACATCAATGACAACCTGTCTTCATATGAAGGAATCTTCACAACTCTTCATATTGCCCAAACAGAGTTTGCAAAATTACCTCATGATGATTTCAAATAGGCATCATGATCTCCAATAATGTTTCCAAGATTTGTTGAAGCTTTCCAACAAGATATTTGCGCTAAGCCTCAATGTATGCACAAAAGAAATTCTCCGTTTTCAAGCCTCTATTCTTATTGTCGCAGTAACTGCTTTAGGAGTGAGGCTTCGAAAGTAACTGCTTCAAGAATGACTTCTTCAGAGGAGTGATTGTCGCAATTTCATATTGTGCGTTCAATTAAAAACAACCCTGTTCATACTTAGATAATCTTCTTAGATCCGTAGAGCATCCTTTTGAACTGTTATCTAAATCATTGTCAAACACAGGTCCAAGCCTTTCAATAAATAACCCAGTTGACAAAATGTTCGACCTTCGACTTCCTTCTTCTTCCGCTGGACCTTTGGCTTCCTTCTTTGCTCGTTCGACCTTCGGCTTCCACTTTCATTCACTTGACCTTTGGCTTCCTTTTTCGCTCGCTCGATCTTCGGCTTCCACTTTCGTTCGCTCGACCTTTGGCTTCTCGACCTTCGGCTTCCTCTGTCTCTTCAAGTTCACGAGTTGTGAACTTCTTTATACTATGTTTTTATGCCCGATATCAATGCTCAGAAGTGAAGCATTTTAACTCATTTTTATATGAGTTTCACCAATACTCAAAAGACACGTTCATTTGGAAGGAGAGGCCAACTTATGGATATTCATCCAATTACTCATAAACTTGTTTTATTTACAGAGGATTTCATATGAGAGACTGTACCCAAGGAGGTCCCACATCCATGTCATCAATCACAATCGCAACTTTTGGTGGTCTGCAATCACAACTCTTAACATCACCAATATTCACACTGCCAATGAAACGAACGCGATATAATATTAAACCATCGTCAATAGATTCGTCGGGTCCACAACTAATATCGCAATCGACGGTCGGGTTCACAAGACTTATCGCAATCGGCAGTCGAGTTCACAAGTTTTATCACAATCGACAGTTCACTGGTGTGAACCCTTATGATTTGCATAACTTCCTCGATACCTGGACGCGATATTAAATAAAGGTATATTCTATGGAGCTATCAGGTTTGCACCTTATATCGCAGTCGCAGTTTTTATTGTGACATCCCTTTATGACTTGAGATTTGAAATTTTATACGATGGATGCAATATTGTATAATGGCGTATTGTAATGGAACCACCGGGTCTGCAGTGCATATCGCAATCGGCGGATTTGGGGCAGTGATACAGCTTTAAAAGCTTGCGGTATGGTGGATGTGATATTTATTTAGGGCGTGTTGTAATAGGACCATCGGGTCCACAACTTATATTGCAATCAGTGGGTTTTGAGCAGTGGCATATAATAGAAAATGTGGATATTATATACTGCCGATACAATTTCTCCGATAACTCTGTTTATGCTCCTCCGCCGCAATGCTCCTCCATTGTTTTCTTCCTTTCGGTTCTTCTTAGGCATATATTTCATGTGATACTTCCAATATGGCTCCTCTGGTGTTTTCTTCTTTACTCCTCCGATATCGTTGTTGCTCTTTGTTCTTCCGATAGCACTTACCCTTGGGCATATGCGATAACCTGGTTCCTTGATGGCTTCTGATGAACTCTTCCTCTTACTCTTTGGTTTCATGGCTTCTCCCTTTACTCTTTCTCTCTCTTTTTATGGCTTCCGATATCTTTCCTCCTTGGTTCCACTGTTTCTATTATGTCTGTATTCAATCCTTGGATCCTCCATGAGCAGTACCATAATCAATGGGCATCAATGGGCAACCTCACATGTCACAAGAATTTTCCATCACAAACACTGCCATATTGACATCAATGACAACCTAGATTAACAATCTCCCCCTTTGTCATTGATGGCAATACTCTTTTCCTTTCAACATTGTCTCCCCCTTTGTAGCGGGGTGCTCAAGGACTCCCCCTATCAAACTGCTTCTGTTCTTTATGAATTGTAGATCTTCATGGGTATGTTACTCCCCCTATCGTGGTGCTCTTCCTTTTACTCAAGATAGAGGGATTGCTGCCTCATCATTAGCTAGCACATTATCCCTTCTTTATGTCTCAAAAACTACTTTATCATGGCTTCAACAATGCTTAAAGATGCTCCATTTCAATGGTTCCAAATAGACTCCAAATAGCCATACACCAAATGTTCAAGTCCAAGTTTTTATGCTTCTGCAATCCGAATTTTGTTGTCTTCATAGTCAGAATTAAGGAGTCTTTATAGTCTGAATCAGGAGAAGATGCCACTGAAATTGCTATCTTTCTTCATATCCAAGTTCCTTTATATCTCTGTGCTTCTCCTTAAGTTACTGAGCTATATTCGACTGCACAACATTCTCCTTTCTATAGTCCTTTCCATCTTTTCGTTGTGTTCTTGTAAAAATCTCTGCAAGTTATCTCCACTAGCAGATTTTGATATCCAATCTGTGACTGTCTTTTAAATTCTTTTTACTGATTGGCATCTTTTTGCAATGCTTCAGTTTTGTTAGAAGCTGCCAACTGCTCTTGCTTCAAGCTCCATTCCCAGATGTATCTATTTGTTTGAAGGTTGCCTCTATTTGTGTCCATAATTTACCTGTTCTCACATCAAATCCCTGAGTCGAGACATTTAACATTTGTAATAACAACAACATAGCTATTTGCCTTATTAGCATTAGATGGCCTTCTCTGCTGCTTCAATTTCTGCTTAGTGATCAAGTGGAAAACATCTTCAACCGCAGTCCATTGGATAGTTAGAAGATCATGTTTTTCAATGGAGTGTTCCTGAGAAATGATCTTATCAAAGAATGATTATCAATATAGCTCATCAAGGACTTCATAAGTATCCATTCATGAATAACTTCTGCAAGAAAGCCTAATCAACATAAGCTCCCCCTAACTGTATGCTTTTGGCAGAAACCTATCATCAAACACTCGGAATATCAAGGATATCTTCATCAAGTCAACAACATGTGTTGTTGGCTAGAGAGTTTAGGAGATTTGCGAATTGTATTTGCTTTCTTCTCCATACTTGTGTAACTTTCTTCTCTAGCATGGTTCTAGCTTGTGTAGGTGCCCAAGTCAAGTTACACCCATGTGCCATATGTCCAATGTTATGACACTTGAAGCACTCTGTGTTGTTCATGAATAAGAATCCATGACTTCTTCTTGCAAAATTGCTTCTCAAAGATTGTCGGGGACCATAATATTTATCTTTGTGATATGCCCTACAATATTTTGCCATGTTTCCAAAGTTTGTACAAGCATAACAATAACCAAGAAATAAACCTTCGTACCTGGGAGACGGAGATTTCCTTGAAGTACTTCTGAAGTCTTTCTACCTTGAGATCCTTTGATGATAATTATTGCTTCTCGCATCCTTGACAACATCTGCATTTCTTCTTGGAACAAGACTTCCTTCATTATCGCCTTGACTCTTATCTTTACCTTTGCTGAAACTGGGAGCATCAACATTTCTTTCTAACTTCCTCATATCCTTGTTGTTTGAAGCATTATCATTCTTGCTTGAGGATTCACTTGCATACCTGAGACCTGATTTATCAAATGGAGATCTTTGATGGTTGAGCATGTCATCCAAGACTTGAGAGCTCTTCAAAAATTTGTCCATCCCTTCAACCTTTTTCTTGAGGGAGACAATTTCTTCTTCCAATCTTTTGCAATCTTTATTCTTCTTAGCAAGTTGTTTCTCAATCTCTTCCTTGATACAAGTTGCTTCATTTGCTTCTATTTTAAGAGAGATGATATCTGATTTCATTTTGAAGATTTCTTCATTTTCCTTAGCTATACTGATCTCCATTTCCTCCATGATCCTTGTAGTTTTACATGTTTCGGCCTTGAGAAGGTTGAGGTTGGATTTTAGTTTGAATATTTCTTCATCCTTTTTTTTTAGTTGGCATATCATGGTGTTTCTCTCCTTTTCTACTTCATCAATCCTTCTATGAATGTCAAAGCTTCCATCACCTTCTCAGCTCCTTGTGTTTGTTTCCTTGCTTCTTCTAGTTGAGACCTAAGGGAGGAGACCTCTTCCTTGTATTGACCATCTCCACTTCAAGTTTGTTCAAGCTCTGGTGCCTTTGTTCAAGGTGGCTTGACAAGTTATCTTCCCCTTTTTTTGTTTTATCCAATTGATTTGTCATGGATATGACTTCTTCATGATGCTTTCTTTTGTTTTGATGAAATTCCTTCTTAAGCTTGGCAAGCTCTTCACCCCTTTCTTGTACTTGAAGCTTGACAAGGTCAACTTTCTTCCTTGTTTTGTCTTGGTCACCAGCTAGTGCTTTCTTATTAAGTTCCTTGTTTTCCTTTTTCAAATTGATAATCTCTTCCATGGCAGCCATAAGTTTAGTGAGGAGATCTTCTTCAAAATCTTTTTCATTCTTCTTCATCTTCTAGGTCTTCTTTAGCCTTGATGTCATCATTCTCATTTTCAGCTTCTATGATGGGTTATGGATTTCCTTCTTGGTTTCCATCATCTTCTTGACTAGTGGTCATCATCAATGCTCCTTTTGAGTGAAGGTCATGAAGTTTGTCCCATATACCTTTCGCTAACGAACATTATCCTAAATTGTTCTTTATAGAATCTGGTAGACCATTCAAGATTGCCTTCGTTGCTTTTGCATTGTACTCCTTGGATTTTCCATCCATCATGCTATCAACAATCACTGGTTTCCAGCTTTCAATGCCTTGAGTCTTTAAGAAATTCCTCATTCTTGCCTCCCATATATCAAAGTTTCCATTGAACAATGGAGCCGTCACAAATTGATTGACTTCAATTTTGGTGGTTAAGGGAGACACATCTTAAGGAGGATGGGAGACTTTCTTCCTTGGCTTCACCATTTGTGTTCTAATGATCAACCTTCAAGCTGTTAGGCTTTGAGTGAAGGTACTGGCTTTGATACCAATTGTTGGAAATACTAAGAAGGGGGTGAATCAGTATTTCTTTTCAATTGTTACTTTAACCAATTAGATCACTTATATTTAGAACACAAAATGAACAATGGTAAGAATAAATGTTTTTATTAATTGAATCAAGTACAAATGAATGGGTACAATAATTGTTGCCAAGCTCCAACTTGGACTTCAGTGAGGCTCCGACCTCTGGGGCTTTGACCCTATCTTATCCAAGGCACCAACCTTGAGTTTAGGAGCATCGACTCCGAGGACACCAATCCTTCCAATTCTGAGGCACCAACTCCAAGGGCTCCAACCCTATCTTGTTAAGGCACCAACCTTGGATTTAAGAGCACCAACTCCATGGACACCAATCCTTCCAATTCTGAGGCACTAACCCCAAGGGCTCCGACCCTATCTTGTCAAGGCACCAACTTTGGATTTAGGAGCACCAACTCCAAGGACACCAATCCTTCCAATTCTGAGGCACCAACCCCAAGGGCTCTGACCCTCTGCTATATATTGTCTAGATATGTTTGGTAGTAATTCTCTGCTCCCAAAATCTTCTTCGCTAAATTCTGTCTATCTACAGCTTCACTGCTACATCAATGACAGCCTGTCTTCATATGAAGGAGTCTTCACAACTCTTCATATTGCCCAAACAAAGTCTGCAAAATTACCTCATGATGATTTCAAATAGGCATCATGATCTCCAATAATGTTCCAAGATTTGTTGAAGCTTTCCAACAAGATATCTGCGCTAAGCCTCAATGTATGCACAAAAGAAATTCTCTGTTTTCAAGCCTCTATTCTTATTCTTGCAGTAACTGCTTTAGGAGTGAAGTTTCAGGAGTAACTACTTCAAGAATGACTTCTTCAGAGGAGTGACTATCGCAGTTTCATATTGTGCGTTCAATTAAAACAAACCCTATTCATACTCAAATAATCTTCTTAGATCTGCAGAGCGTCCTTTTGAACTGTTATCTGAATCATTGTCAAACACAAGTCCAAGCCTTTCAATAAATAACCCAGTCAACAGAATGTTCGACCTTCAACTTCCTTCTTCTTCTGCTGGACCTTCGGCTTCCTTCTTCGCTCGTTCGACCTTTTGCTTCCACTTTCGTTCGCTCGACCTTTGGCTTCCTTTTTCGCTCTCTCGATCTTCGGCTTCCACTTTCGTTCGCTCGACCTTTGGCTTCTCGACCTTCAGCTTCCTTTGTCTCTTCAAGTTCACGAGTTGTGAACTTCTTTATACTTTGTTTTTATGCCCAAGATCAATGCTTAGAAGTGAAGCGTTTTAACTCATTTTTATACGAGTTTCACCAATGCTCAAAAGACACGTTCATTTGGAAGGAGAGGCCGACTTATGGATATTCATCCAATTATTCATAAACTTGTTTTATTTACGGAGGATTTCATAGGAGAGACTGTACCCAGGAGGTCCCACATCTACGTCATCAATCACAATCGCAACTTTCGGTGCTCTGCAATCGCAACTCTTAACTGTTGAAAATAATACTGAGAGGGGGGGTGAATCAGTATTATCTAGTTCTTTTAACAAATCTTCCTTATTTACACTTTGAATTATTTTTGCATATCAGTACCATAAAATACAATGAACAAGAAAAACAGACAGTCACATCAAAGAACACCAGATATAAGGTGGAAACCCAATGTGGGTGAAAACCACCTGCTGCAATATGTCTCTATCTTCTTTCAAATTAGAAACTCCTTTTACAATGATCTTGTACTGGTGCAGTCCTTTACCAGTACGCAGGCTGCAACCTGCAGAGAGCTACAACTCTCTCTCGTTTTCCAGTCTCTCCTGGAAGGGAGCTACAATGCCCTACTTCTTTTCTTTCAAGGACCACTTTTCATAAATTTTCAAACTGGATCCATAAATATCAAATGATCATCAAGTACCAGTAAGTCACCCAGATAACCAGATCCACAATAACAGAAACTAAACCCAGAACACCTTCTGTGGCGTCTCCTCTGGCGCCTCCTGCAGCACCTCCTGCGGCATCTCCTGCGGCGCCTCTTGTGGCATCTCCTGTGGCGCCTCCTGTGGCGTCTCCTGTGGCGCCTCCTACGGCGTCTCCTGCATCGCCTCCTGCAGCGTCTCCTGCGGCACCTCCCGCGGCGTCTCTT
>APFE030834321.1:102521-132045 GCA_000404065.3 Pinus taeda
ATAAAATTCCGTGAACTTTTCTCTACATGAAATAAACTTTTCTCTGCATAAAATTCCGTGAACTTGAAAATAACTTTGTTGCACTATAATTTATCATCTGAGTGATTTGCCATCAAGGACAACACTTGTCTCATAATGCCAACATTAACATCATCGATATTCACATTGCCAATGAAATGGATGTGATATAATATTAAACCATCGTCAATGGATTCGTTGGATCCACAACTAATATCGCAATCGGCAGTCGAGTTCACAAGACTTATCGCAATCGGTAGTCGGGTTCACAAGTTTTATCACAATCGGCGGTCAGCTGGTGTCAACCCTTATGATTTGCATAACTTCCCCGATACTTGGACACGATATTACATAAAGGTATATTCTATGGAGCTATCGGGTCCGCACCTTATATTGCAATCACAGTTTTTACTGTGACATCCCTTTATGACTTGAGATATGAAATTTTATACGATGGATGCAATATTGTATTATGGCGTATTGTAATGGAACCATCGGGTCTGTAGTACATATCATAATTGGTGGACTTGGGGTGGTGATACGGCTGTAAATACTTGTGGTATGGTGGATGCGATATTTCTTTAGGGTGTGTTGTAATAGGGCCATTGGGTCCACAACTTATATCGCAATCAGCGGGTTTTGAGCAATGGTGTATAATAGAAAACGTCGATATTATATACTGCCAATATAATTTCTCCGATAACTCTGTTTATGCTCCTCCGCCGCAATGCTCCTCCGTTGTTTTCTTCCTTTCAATTCTTCTTGGGCATATATTACATGTGATACTTCCAATATAGCTCCTCCGGTGTTTTCTTCTTTACTCCTCTGATATCGTTGTTGCTCTTTGTTCTTCCGATAGCACTTACCCTTGGGCATATGCGATAACCTGCTTCCTTGATGGCTTTTGATGAACTCTTCCTCTTACTCTTTGGCTTCATGGCTTCTCCTCTTTACTCTTTCTCTCTCTTCTGATGGCTTTCGATATCTTTCCTCCTTGGTTCCATTGTTTCTATTACGTCTATATTCAATCCTTGGATCCTCCATGAGCAGTATCATGATCAATGAGCATCAATGGACAACCTCACATGTCACAAGAATTTGCCATCACAAACACTGCCATATTGACATCAATGACAACCTAGATTAACACGTTGTTGGAAGTTGTGCAAATCAAGAAGGAAGGTTGACTTGGTCTTGGAGGAGTCTTGGTTAAAGGTCATAGGCCTTGGAATCCGTCAATTGAAGATTCTATAAGAAGATGAATTCTTGTGGGTTTTCCTCTCAAGTGGAGAGGTTTTGGCCTTGGTTGATCGCCCATATCTTGTGTCCTCTTGTCTCATTGTTCTTTATGGTTTGATAGTTGTTTGATGAAAATAGCACAATAATAATTAAGATGAAAAAGAACCTAATCAAGATAAGCAAAAATACATCACAAGGAATTATCAAAGTAAGAGAAATCACATAATCTAGCCACCCTAGATTTCTTAAGACAATGAACATGTCTATTTGCACCCCTCTAAACTATATAAAGAGGGGGAAGATGGAGCTCATTTGGACACACCCACTAGATGGTTTTGATCTGAAATATCGCAAAGAAGGCAGAGAAGAAGTGGATAGCTGAAGTTTGAAAGAGAGGATATATTCTTGAGCTAGAGTTTGTGGAAGATTCGTCTTCGTACATCTCTTGTTGTTCGTCTCTTGCTAATGAATCTACTAGAAGGAAGGAAGGTTTGAATTGACATCTAGAGGTGGAAATTTTTGCGGTTATAGGTCTTGGATATCTCATTTAATTTAATTCTATAAGAAGATAATTTTCTGGGTTTTCCACTTTGAAGGGTTTTGCCCTGGCTTGGAGCCTATATCTTGTGTTTTTTGTTTCTGTGATCTTCATGTTCATGTTATGGTAATTGTTTGATGGAAAAATCAGAATAAAAGTTTAATAAGAAACAAAATAAAATCACAAACAATTACTATGGATAAAGAAATTTGAGTTAAACCATAAAGCCTCCCGATTTCCAACATGTTATCAAAGCTAAGGCCTAGAAAAAGAGGTTGAAGATCACATTCGACCTAAAGAAGATCAAGATTCAAAATAAGAAGCATTGAAAGTATATGATTGTGGTTTGTTATTCTCTAGCTCTCTCTCTCTACAGCGTGTGGTTCACGTTATACCGTGAACCGCTCGCATAACTATAACTACAGTGACATCACCACTAGTTTGGAAATTCAGTGCTATTTCATTGTGACTTGTATGACTTGTAATTTTCACATCACAACACACACACACACACATATATAGTGTTTGCGATTTGGAGATGGCTCGATCTAGTTCTTTGAAACACATCTAAACTATAGTGGGCTTGTATACATAAACGTTTTGTGAAGTCAACTCTATGGTTCATATGGGAGGCTTGGAAATCTCAATATGATGGCACGTCGTAGAGTTATGAAGAACATATGTTCTGAAGCCAATATGGCTCGATGACCTACGTATCTGTGACGTAACTTCGCCTTGTACAAATACTTGCATCTGAAGATCAATCGCATCACGGTCCAATGGCAAATATTATAACTCGTTTGAATGGCTCGTTGAAGTTTGATTGTGGTTTATATAATGGCTCGCATCTATTTATAGTTTGATGGCTCACACAGTGATGATATATTTGGTGATTCGGATGACAGTGCGTTGACCTGCAGTGTGACTGCTATCTAGAATAGATGATCTCACATCTGTAAATGATCACTCTATATGTGATATCCTATATTTAGTGGATGTCTCTCTCTATGAGACAGTCTCACACTATGGAACCTTCAATGGTATTACTATAATACAGTGGCATGGTCTCATGTAACATCTTGACATTTCTAGAAATGTGCCTCACGCCGAACCTTAATATATGGTTTAGTTGCTTGAGGGTTCTATGTCACGCCATCTAATTACAGCGGAATTGCTCACAATAGGGGCACGGATTAGTCAACAGAGATTCATGATAAGGAAAACATATGCTATAGCTTTGACCCAACAGAACATTAATTCGATACTGTGGCTCAATCATTATGGCATCACCGGAATAGTAGGGCACGTAATTGTTGAACAATAGCTTGTAATTCCTTTTTGTATAGACAATGGCTTGAAGTTACAAGACATGGCTCGGCAATAACAATTATAATAGTTGTGAAAAAGCTAACTAATGAAGCATCGTCATCTCGACTCATATGCATTGACAAATTGTATTGATTACAGTAATCTCATTGAAGGAATAGACATATGACTCGCATACTTTACATGTGCATTGGATTGTGGATCACATGTCTATGGTAACAAGAAGACAACCCTAATGCATATCAGACATCGAGACAAAATTGTATATTACATTAAGATAATGACATATATGATGGTAACCTTCGATATATGATGGCAATCTTGGCATAACACTTTATTGACAACTATGACTATGATATAGAGACATATGTTAGTGACCAGATATAGCTATTATCTCAATATAGCAATACACTTCATGTGACAGTCAAGATTGAAAAGACTTAGGTAACTGGAAGAAGTTAAATCACCTTGTTGTGACACAAGAAAGGAACCAAAACTATGAGCTTGAGAACCATGGAACATCTTTGTTGATGAATGATTGGCCCTTGACAAATTGACAAAGGATCGAATCCTTGTGAAAAAGAAGGCATGGTAAGAGGTATGTACAATTTTTTTGTTTGTTGTTGTGGTGAAGATATAGGGTCTGAAAATTCGGTTGGGTTTTGCAGTTAACCAGTTGTATATCTAGGGCTTATAGGACTTTTGATATTTAGGGTTTTTGAACCCTAGATTGAACTAACCTTAGGAACAAAAACACTTACCCTAATTGGTTTTTCCCTCTAAGGAAACCCTAGCTCTTAACATCTCGAGCTTCCAAATCTAAATCTTGCAAGGATAATCTAGGGTATATGGAAAAACCCTAGAAAGGGTTAAATTGGGTGGAACTTAGGCCTTGAAATCGAACCCATAGGGATAATGTTTCTGCTAAAATTAAAAACCTTATCATGTGAAATTTCCAAACTGGAACCCTATTGCAACAATTGGAAATTATTCTCCTAATTGTTAAATTTATTAAACAATTTATCTCCTTTTTGCTACGACAAATACTGAATAAATCACACTACAACCTACACAAATAAAATTGTGGAAGAATAAATGATGGAAGAAATGCTAGCACACACACATAAAAATAGCACAATTAATTTGGACAAAAGTCCCCAGAAAAACCCAACTTGGGAAAACTAGTGCAACAGATGAAGGTTTTATTAGTATGTAGCAGTAAAATAATCTGAGCACAATCTGGATGCAAAATATTGGCAATCTTTTAGGGAAAATACTAGCAAAAATCTCGTGAGGAATTTTCCTCACCCCACAGGAAAATTCGGGCTCTGATTGCAGCGCCAAGTGAGCCGTCCAAACTGCCTATGCGCTGGCTATGCATCACCCTAGTGTTGTCCCTTCTACGCTCAGTTTGAATAAGCCTCTCCTCAAGTTGTCAAGTCTATTGTTGTCTAGGAAAATGTTTCTCTTGGCCCCCAAAATCTCTATCCAGCATCTAGCACTAAAACTCAGCTTTTCCCCTACAGAATCAAAATTGCCTCTAGAGGCTACTGCGTTGCCCCAGCTTTAGCCTCTCTATGGCTCTTCTGCCCTTCTGCAAATGCACTCACTAGACCTAGAAATCTTCCTCCACATTCACTCTCTCTGCCCCTCTCGCACTACTTCAATCTCTAGCTTTCCCTCCAACCACTGATTGCAGCTACTTTGAAAATCGATCTACTAAGAAATCGAACCTCTTAAGTGTCTTCTCCATCATCACATCGACCTCCTCTTATAATCCTCTATTGGAGAACCAACAGCCAAGATTAAAGCATAATTGATGGCTAGGATCATCTTGGAGTTGATCTGTGTGAGTTTCCACATCATTCACGCCTCGACTTAATTAATACTGATTAATTACCCATATTTCCTAAGTTTAGACTTAGGAAATATTTAAAAACTAGTTAATAATCTAATTAAATTAAGTCATTTCTAGGCGAAGTCTTCCTCCAGCTTGGAGGACAACCTGTTGATCTCTACAGAAGCTTCTTGTTGGTCTTGCTTCTCCTCCTTGTCCTTCCTCTTGAGAGGACACTGTCGATTTTTGGTAGCATCAGATGTGCTCTAAGCCTCAAAATTTGCAGGGAGGCTAGGACACATGTATTCCAGAATACCCATAAACCGTTTTGGGAAATTCCGCCTGGAGACAATTTTATTAAAATAATTAATTATTTTTAATGGATGCCTAAGTTTGAACTTAGGAAATTAAAATAATTAAAGGGTATTAATTAAACAGGGGGTGAAACTTCTATAAGAAGTCGAGGATCAAGACAAAATCATCTGAGCCATTGATTGTAATCTAATGTGTGTCGTTGATTGATCAACGAGAGGATTATAAGAAGAGGCTTGATGGGCATTTGGAAGACACATCGGGTGAGAGATCAAAAATTGATTTTCTCAAGAGAGCGACGCAGCAGTTGCCGGAGAAGGTGATCGAGGAGATTTCTTGCAGTCAAGGGCAGGGATAATTTTTCAGAGGAAGTTTTCCTGATCCAGAGAGTGTAAGGCAGAGAGGGCAAAGAGTAGTCTGGAGACGCAGCGCTGGGCCACGCAGAGGTAGCATAGAGCTACACTGTGGCAACGCAAGTTACAGAGGGAGTCCATATTTCTGTTGGGGAAAAGTCGGGATCTAGTGTCGGAGCTGGTGTGTGGGATCGAAAGGATAGAGGGTCGAAATTTCCAACGAGTAGGAGGTGCAACGAAGTCCCAACCACAGTGACGCAGTACTATGCAGAGGCTCATCTCTAGCGTAGATTAGTGTCGTATTTCCCAGTGACAACGTGAGATCATCTCACTATCTTTTTGTCAAGTTAGATCACTGTATAGGATTGCTAGTTTGGGCATTCGAAGAATTGTACTTAGAAATTACTGCATAATAATACAAACCCTCAGTTGCAGCACAGGTTTACCCACACTGGGTTTCTCGAGGGATATTTGTCGAAAAACAACGATGTCACTTGTGTGTGCTATTTCTTTCTTGCTCAGTTCTTGCTTCCGCACCAACCACTACGCAACTCTGATATACATTGCATCTATGCTACTGCTGACGTTGCTGCCAACACTGCATCTGCACTGCAACTCCCTCTCGTTTATTGTTGCTGCAATTGAGAAGCATCCTAAATACTAAAACAACTATGATCAGTATGATGCATTTGTCTCCTGAGTCACTGACTGTTGTTAGTATCTACAATGTCACTGAGGAATCTGCACTACTGCAGACTCTGCACTACGGTCCGCAGCATTTGATTGCTACTAGTCTCTACATCTATCATTCTGGCATCTAACTGCATCTACTATCACTGATTCATCCTGCTACTGAAAAACACTGTGGGCCCTCGTAGCAAGGTCCTGATCCATGAGGTGGACTTCTCAAGGATCCTGCCCAACTATAGCGCTCTGGGGCTACAACACCAAGTCACCCCACCTCACTCTTAGACGTATATTTGCAAACATCGCGAAGTCTTCCTCTAGCTTGGAGGACAACCTGACGATCTCTATAGAAGCTTCCTGCTAGTCCTGCTTCTCCTTCTTGTCCTTCTTCCTAAGAGGACACTGTTGATTTCTAGTAGCATCAAATTTGCTCTAAGCCTCAAAAATTACAGGGACACTAGGACACATGTATTCCAGAATACCTAGAAATCGTTTTTAGAAATTCCACCCGGAGATAATTTTATTTAAATTAATTAATTATTTTTAATGGATGTCTAAGCCTAAACTTAGGAAATTAAAATAATTAAAGGGTATTAATTAAACCAGGGGTGAAACTTCTAGAAGAAGATGAGGATCAAGTCAAAATGATCTGAGCCATAGATTAGAATCTAATTTGGGACGTTGATTGATCATGAGAGGATTATAAGAAGAAGCTTGAAGGGCATTTGGAAGACACACCGGGTGAGAGATTAGAGATCAATTTTCTCAAGAGAGCAGAGCAGTAGTTGCCGGAGAAGGTGATTGAGGAGATTTCTTGCAGTGAGGGATAGGGATAATTTTTCAAAGGAAGTTTTCCTGATCTGGAGAGTTGAAGGCAGAGAGGGCAGAGAGTAGTCCAGAGAGGCAGCGCTAGGCCACGCAGAGGCAGCATAGAGCTACGATGTGGCAATGCAAAGCTTCAGAGGGAGTCCGTATTTTTGCTGGGCAATAGTCGGGATCTAGTGAGACCGGCAGGACAAAGGGTCGAAGTTTCCAACGAGCAGAGGATCGAGAGGAGGTGCAACGCAGTCCCAACAGTAGTGACGAAGTAATTGCGTGGGTGTGACGCAGTACTACGCAGAGGCTCATCTCCAGTGTAGATTAGTGTCGAATTTCCTAGTGACAGGGTGGGATCATCTCACTATCTTTTTGTCCAGTTAGATCTCTGTATAGGATTGCCAGTTTCGACATCCAAAGAATTGTACTTAGAAATGATTGCATAATAATACAAACCCTCAGTCGTTGCACTAGTTTACCCACATTAGGTTTTTCCAGGGACATTTGTCGAAAAAAACGGTGTCTCTTGTGTGTGCTATTTCTTTCTTGCTTAGTTCTTGTTTCGGCACCAACCACTGCACAACTCTGATATACGTTGCATCTGTGCTACTATTGACACTGTTGCCAACATTTCATCTGCACTGCAACTCCCTCTCATCTGTTGCTGCTACAACTGCAACAACTGCAACTGAGAAGCATCCTAAATATTGAATCAACTGTGATCAATATGATGCATTTGTGTCCCGAGTCTTTGACTGTTGCTAGTATCTGCACTATCACTGAGGAATCTGTGCTACTGCTGACTCTACACTGCTGCCAACTTTGCACTGCGCTCCCCAATATTCTAATTGCTACTAGTCCCTACATCTGTCACTCTGGCATATGACTGCATCTACCGTCACTAATCCATCCCACTACTGAAAAACATTGAGGGCCCTCGTAGCAAGGTATTGATCCATTGAGGGCCCTCGTAGCAAGGTATTGATCCACGAGGTGGACTCCTCAAGGATCCTTCCCAACTGTAGCGCTCTGGGGCTACAACACCAAGTCACCCCACCTCACTCCTAGACATATATCTGCAAACATCGAGAAGTCTTCCTCCAGCTTGGAGGACAACCTGTCGATCTCCACAGAAGCTTTCTATTGGTCCTGCTTCTCCTCCTTGTCCTTCTTCCTGAGATGACACTGTTAATTTCTGGTAGCATCGAATGTGCTCTAAGCCTCAAAATTTGCAAGGAGGCTAGCACACATATATTCTAGAATACACAGAAATCGTTTTGGGAAATTCCACCCGAAAGTAGTTTTATTAAAATAATTAATTAGTTTTAATGGATGCCTAAATCTAAACTTAGGAAATTAAAATAATTAAAGGGTATTAATTAAACAAGGGGTGAAACTACTAGAAGAAGTCGAGGATCAAATCAAAATCATCTGAGCGTTTGATTGAAATCTAATGTGGGTCAGTGATTGATCAGTGAGAGGATTATAAGAAGAGGCTTGATGGGCATTTGGAAGACACATCGAGTGAGAGATCAGAGATCGATTTTCTCAAGAGAGTAGCGCAGCAGTTACTGAAGAAAGTGATCGAGGAGATTTCTTGCAATGAGGGGCAAGGATAATTTTCAAAAGAAAATTTTCCTGATCCGGAGAGTGCAAGGCAGAGAGGGCAAAGAGTAGTCCGGAGAGGCAATGTTGGGCCACATAGAGGCAGCATAGAGCTACGCTATGGTAGCACAAAGCTTCAGAGGGAGTCCGAATTTCTGTTGGGGAATAGTTGGGATTTAGTGTCGGAGCCAGGGTGTGAGACCGAGAGGACAGAGGGTCGAAGTTTCTAGCGAGCAGAGGATCAAGTGGAGGTGCAACGCAGTCTCAACAACAGTGACGAAGTAACTGCGTTGGTGTGACGCAGTACTCCACAAAGGCACATCTCCATCGTAGATTAGTGCCAGATTTCGCAGTGACAGGGTGAGATCATCTCACTATCTTTTTGTCTAGTTAGATCTTTGTATAGGATTGGTAGGTTGGGCATTCGAGGAATTATACATAGAAACTACTGCATAATAATACAAACCCTCAGTTGCTGCACCGATTTACCCACATTGGGTTTTGTCCAAGGACATTTGTCAAAAAACAACAGTGTCACTTGTGTGTGCTATTTCTTTCTTGCTCAGTTCTTGTTTCCGCACCCACCACTACGCAACTTTGATATACGTTGCATCTGTGCTACTGCTGACGTTGCTGCCAACACTGCATCTGCACTGCAACTCCCTCTCATCTGTTGTTGCTGCAGCTGCATCAACTGCAATTGAGAAGCATCGTAAATATTGAATCAATTGTCATTAGTATGATGCATTTGTCTCCTAAGTCTCTGATTGTTGCTAGTATCTGCATTGTCACTGAGGAATCTGCGCTGACGCTAACTCTGCACTACTGCTGACTCTGCACTGCTGTCAACTTTGCACTGCGCTTCCCAACATCTAATTGCTACAAGTCTTTTCATCTGTCACTCTGGCATCTTACTGCATCTACTGTCACTGATCCATCCTGCTATTGAAAAACATTGTGGGCCCTCGTAGCAAGCCATTGATCCTTGAGGTGGACTCCTCAATGATCCTACCCAACTGTAGCACTCTGGGGCTACAAATCCAAGTCACCCCACCTCACTCCTAGACGTATATCTGCAAACATCGCAAAGTCTTCCTCCAACTTGGAGGACAACTTGCCAATCTCTACAAAAGCTTCTTGCTGGTCCTGCTTCTCCTGCTTGTCCTTCTTCTTGAGAGGACACTGTTGATTTCTGGTAGCATCAGATGTGCTCTAAGCCTCAAAATTTGCAGGGAGGCTAGGACACATGTATTCTAGAATACACAATCGTTTTGGGAAATTCCACCCGAAAGCCTAAATGGACACTTTCGATTTCTTTCTTGCTCAGTTCTTGTTTCCGCACCAACCACTGCACAACTCTGATATATGGTGCATTTGTCCTACTGCTGACAATGCTGCCAACACTACATCTGCACTACAACAACCTCTCATCTGTTGCTGCTACAACTGAGAAGCATCCTAAATATTGAATCAACTATGATTAGCATGATGCATTTGTCTCCCAAGTCACTGGCTGTTGCTAGTATCTGCACTGTCATTGAGGAATTTGCGATGCTGCTGACTTTGCACTGCTGCCAACTTTCCACTACGCTCCCCAGCATCTGATTGTTACTAGTCTCTGCATGTGTCACCCTAGCATCTAACTACATCTACTGTCATTGATCCATCCTGCTACTGAAAAACATTGTGGGCCCTCCTAGCAAGGTACTAATCCATGAGGTGAACTCGTCAAGAATCCCGCCCAACTGTAGCGTTCTAGGGCTATAACACAACCCACCTCACTCTTAGACGTATATCTGCGAACATCGCAAAGTCTTCCTCCAGCTTGGAAAACAACCTGTCAATCTCTGCACAAGCTTCCTGCTGGTCTTGCTTCTCCTTCTTGTCCTTGTTCTAGAGAGTACATTGTTGGTTTTTGGTAGCATCGGATGTGCTCTAAGTCTCAAAATCTGCAGGGAGGCTAGGACACATGTATTCCAGAATACCCAAAAATCATTTTTGGAAACTCCACCTGGAGATAATTTTATTAAAATAATTAATTATTTTTAATGGATGCCTACGCCTAAACTTAAGAAATTAAAATAATGAAAGGGTATTAATTAAACTGGGGGTGAAACTTCTAGAAGAAGAGGAGGATCAAGTCAAAATGATTTGAGCCATTGATTAGAATATAATCTGGGCCGTTGATTGATCAACGAGAGGATTATAAGAAGAGGCTTGATGGGCATTTGGAAGACACATCGGGTGAGAGATCAGAGATCGATTTTCTCAAGAGAGCAACGCAGCAGTTGCCAGAGAAGGTGATCGAGGAGATTTGTCGTAGTGAGGGATGGGGATAATTTTCTGGAGGAAGTTTTCTTGATCTGGAAAGTGCAAGGCAGAGAGGGCAGAGAGTAGTTCGGAGAGGCAGTGTTGGGCCATGCAAGTAGCGTAGAGCTATGTTGTGCCAATGCAAAGCTTCAGAGGGAGTCTGTATTTCTGCTGGGGAATAGTGGGGATCTAGTGTCGGAGTCGGGGTGTGAGACTGGGAGGACAGACGGTCAAAGTTTCTAGCGAGCAGAGGATCGACCGAAGGTGCAGCACAATCCCAATAGCAGCGCAATCCCAATAGCAGTGACGCAATAACTGCATGGGTGTGATGCAATACTGCGCAGAGGCTCATCTCCAGCGCAAATCAGTGCCGGATTTCCCAGTGATATGGTGAGATCATCTCACTATCTTTCTGTCCAGTTAGATCTCTGTATAGGATTGCTAGTTTGGGCAACCGAAGAATTGTACTTAGAAATTACTACATAATAATACAAACCCTCACTTGCTGCACCCGTTTCCCACATTGGGTTTTTCCTAGGACATTTGTCCAAAAACAATGGTGTCACTTGTGTGTGCTATTTCTTTCTTGCTTAGTTCTTGTTTCCGCACCGACCACTGCGCAACTCTGATATACGTTGCATTTGTGCTACTGCTGAAGCTGCCGCCAACACTGCATTTGCATTACAACTCCCTCTTATTTGTTGTTGCTGCAACTGCAACCACTGCAACTGAGAAGCATCCTAAATACTGAATCAACTGTGATCAGTATGATGCATTTGTCTCCCGAGTCTTTGACTGTTGCTAGTATCTACAATGTCACTGAGGAATCTGTGTTGCTGCTGACTTTGCACTGCTACTAACTCTGCACTGCGGTCCTCAGCATTTGACTGCTAATAGTTTTTGCATTTGTCACTCT
Source organism: Pinus taeda (assembly GCA_000404065.3). NCBI lineage: Eukaryota > Viridiplantae > Streptophyta > Pinopsida > Pinales > Pinaceae > Pinus > Pinus taeda. The sequence goes on from APFE030834321.1 coordinate 114,479, forward strand.
AGCATCTGACTGCATCTATTGTCATTGATCCATCCTGCTACTGAAAAACACTGTGGGCCCTCGTAGCAAGCTATTGATCCATGAGGTGGACTCCTCAAGGATCCTGCCCAATTGTAGCGCTCTAGGGCTACAACACCAAGTCACCCCACCTCACTCCTAAATGTGTATTTGCAAACATCATGAAGTCTTCCTCCAGCGTGGAGGACAAGCTGTCGATCTCTATAGAAACTTCCTGATGGTCCTGCTTCTCCTTGTCCTTCTTCTTGAGAGGACACTGTTGATTTCTGGTAGCATCGAATGTGCTCTAAGCGTTAAAATTTGCACGGAGGCTAGGACACATGTATTCCAGAATAACTAGAAATCATTTTGGGAAATTTCACCCGGAGAGAATTTATTAAAATAATTAATTATTTTTAATGGATGCCTAAGTCTAAACTTAGGAAATTAAAATAATTAAAGGGTATTAATTAAACTGAGGGTGAAACTTCTAGAAGACGAGGATCAAGTCAAAATGATCTGAGCCATTGATTAGAATCTAATCTGGGTCGTTGATTGATCAATGAGAGGATTATAAGAAGAGGCTTGATGGGCATTTGGAAGACACATTGCGTGAGACATCAGAGATCGATTTTCTCAAGAGTGCAGCGCAACAGTTGCTGGAGAAGGTGATTAAGGAGATTTCTTGCAGTGAGGGGAATGATAATTTTCCGGAGGAGGTTTTCCTGATCCATAGAGTGCAAGGTAGAGAGGGAAGAGAGTAGTCTGGAGAGGCAGCGTTGGGCCACATAGAGGCAAGATAGAGCTACGTTGTGGCAGCGGAAAGCTTCAGAGGGAGTTTGTATTTCTGCTGAATAGTCGAGATATAGTGCCGAAGACGGGGTGTGAGGCCGGGAGGACAGAGGGTCGAAGTTTCCAGCGAGCAGAGAATCGAGAGGAGATGCAGCGCAATCCAATCAACAGTGTCACAGTAACTGCGTGGGTGTGACGCAGTGCTGCGTAGAGGCTCATATCTAGCGTAGATCAGTGCCAGATTTCCCAGTGACAGGGTGAGATCATCTCACTATCTTTTTGTCCAGTTAGATCTCTGTATAGGATTTCCAGTTTGGGCATCTAAAGAATTGTACTTGGAAATTGATGCATAATAACACAAACCCTAAGTTGCTACACCAGTTTTCCCACATTGGGTTTTTCCGAGGACATTTGTCCAAAAACAACGGTGTCACTCGTGTGTGCTATTTCTCTCTTGCTCAATTCTTGTTTCCTCATATTATTTAAGTTGTGAAGGCTGCAGTTGTATTTATTTCGATATTTATCGTATAATACTGTAAATAACTTGATTCAGTACGAGAAATATAATCAGTTGCTGAAGTAGGAATTCAGGGATTCCGAATTTTCAGACACTAGGTACTGTAGTGACCAAGCTCACCACATTTGAAGCACTTGACCTTCGACAGGTCCTTCTTCTTCTTCCTCTGCTCCCCTTATGCCTGGCTGAGACCCTTAGATGCGAGGGCCACATTCTCCTCCTCCTTCACCTGCTTCAATCCATTGTTGCTACCATTGATGGAGCTCTTTAGAGGAGCTCACCTCAATTCCTCCTACTGCAAGTCAGCCCACCCATATCTTGTCCCAATCTGGTAGCTTGTCTCTGGCCAATATGCTTTGGACAGAGACCTGCCATTTCTCGGAGACACTATTGAGTGCCAATCTCACAAGCTTTGTAGGTTGAGGCATTGCCCCAATAGCTGACAACTGGTCCCAGACCTCTTGAATCCTGGTGAGGAAGGGGTCTATGCCTTCCCTCTTCTTCATTCGAATGAGCCTCACCTTCTCCTCAAGGTACATCTTTCGCTGCTCAAAAGTACCCTGATACAACATGGCAAGCGCATCCCACGTCTGCTTGGCAGTACCTTTGCCAGTTATATGTGAAACAACATGATCCTGCACTCCATCTAGGATTAGCCGCTTCGCTCCTGCCATCTCCTTCTTGTACTCTTTTTGTTGATCTACATCCGTGGGAACTGCTACCACTGCATCAATATATTCTTTCAAGCCAAATTCATCTAGAAGGAAGGACATCCATGCCTTCCAAATGACATAGTTGGAAGCTCCATCACACTTGTCCTGCTCACGAAGCCCAATAGTGGCAATCTCAATGAATTGTTGAAAGCTTCCTCTTTCTTTTAGCTCAGTTGCTGATCTATTATTCACACTCCCTTCTGGAGTGAGAAGATTTGCTCACAATGAATGTTGATTTGCAAAGAAAAATCGAACTTCTTGAGACTAGAAGTTCCATGAGGAAAATTTTCCCTCTATATGTGCTCTTCTTCCTTCCACCCGACATTGGCTCTGCTCCAACAAACTCCTGCAAAAACCACTACGTCTAGCTAGAGATCTGCTCAACGAAAAAATCTGAGTTGCTCCCTCTGCCTTTGGAATCACTTGATCTGGAAGGATCAATTTTTTCTGCCCCTCTCACAAAGATCAGACTTTCCTCGAGCAACTCGGCCTCTTGGAAAAATACTACGCTGCCCTTGGGAATTTCAACCTGCTACCCTTACTAAGTAGCAAAATTCCTTTCCTTCGTTTTTCTAAGTTCTTTGTCTGATCAACTATGCTCTCATACCATGTGAAAATTCCAAACTAGAATCTTATTGCAGCAACTGGAAATTATTCTCCTAATTGTTAATTTTATTTAACAATTTATATGCTTTTTGCTACGGCAAACACTGAATAAATCACACTACAACTTACACAAATAAAACTACGGAAGAATAAACACTAGAAGAAATGCTAGCACACACACATAAAAATAACAGAGTTATTTTTGGACAGAAGTCCCCAGAAAAACCCAACTTGGGAAAACCGGTTCAACATATGATCGTTTTATTATTATGCAGCAGTTAAATAATTTGAGTACAATCTGGATGCCAAATATTGGCAATCCTACAGAGAAAATACTAACCAAAATGTAGTGAGGGATTTTCCTCACCCCACAGGCAAATCCAGGGTCTGACTGCAACTCCAAGTGAGCCGTCCAAACTGCCTCTGCGTTGGCTCTGTGTCACCCTAGTGCAATCCCTTTTGTGCTCGGTCTAAATCAACCTCTCCTCAAGCTGTCTAGTCTGTTGTTGTTTGGGAAAATGTTTCTCCTGGCCCCTGGAACCTCTGTCCAGCCTCTGGCACTTAAACTCAACATTTCCCTAGTAGAATCAAAATTGCCTCTAGAGCAATGTTTTTAAAATCGGAACCGGTGACTGGACCGGTCCACCTAATGAACCGGTTTACCAACTAGAACCAGTCTAACCGGGATTGGTTTGGTCTAAACGAACCGGTTTTAGAAAAATACATTAAATAATTAATTTTTAATGAACAAAACTATTTTTAACATTTAAAACCATGACTCCAAGCCAATAGAGACAAAATACGCAAATTTTGCTCATTTATATACCATGTAAAGGTGAATATATCAAAATGGCACCGAGTGCAATACATATCATCGACAAAATAGCAAAATACATAAGCAATGAAGCTCTAAATGGCTTATAAAGTCCAAAAACAATGTTGCAAGCTATGAGGCCATTGGCCTACTACAAGTCTACAGTGTACACATGATCAATCATCAAGTTCATCACCACTACTAGCCACAAGATCATCATCAGGAGCTACATAGACATCATCTGGTTCAGAGTCTGAGGATGCCTCAGCCTGATTTGCAACCTTAGTAGCAATGCCACCAATAACAATAGAAGTGGACCTAATGGAAGCACGAGTTCGTCGACCTGCACGGCGAGTGCCTTCCATTGGTTCTTTGCCTTTCCTTGATGCCACTGTTGATCCTGGTTCTGATGCCGCCACAAAATCTGCCTCATCCCCCGCTAAAGCCATGTCGATATCAAAATCAGACTCAAAGACAGGATCTTCAGTCTCCTCCACCCATTCTGATGTTGGATCAATATTGTCCAACACAATGGGATCTAGATCAGGTGCTTTGTTCATCATTTGGTTCCTCCTCAGTCGAAGATTGTATTGCACGAAAACAAGATCATTTAACCATTTTTGTTCCAAACGGTTTCTCTTCTTCATGTGTATGCGCTCAAAAACAGACCAATTGCACTCACAACTTGAAGCACTGCAAGTTTGACTGCTTAATTTCCCTCCAAAACCCCTAAACTACCTTGTAAAAGCCGCACTGTGGGTCCTCAATGGGCATGGCAGGTAACCGACCGATTTGCTACAAACCAGCCAGTTCTGTCCTAAACCGGCTGGTTAGGGCCAAATTCTCGCCACAGTGCCTCCTTAACCGGGTTTTTCAGCCGGTTCCAATCGGTAGCCCTACTGACTGACCGATTAGACTGGTAACTGGTTAGCTAGGCCGATTTTAAAAACTATGCTCTAGAGGCTATTGCGTTGCCCCAACTTTAGCCTCTCTATGGCTCTTTTGCCTTTTTGCAAATGCCCTCATTGGATCTAGAAATCTTCCTCCAGCTTCACTGTCTTTGGCCCTCTCACACTACTTTGGTCTCTAGCTCTCTCTCCAACAACTGACTGTTGCTACTCTGAAAATCGATCTGCTAAGAAATCGAACCTCTCAAGTGTCTTCTCCATCACCACATCAACCTCCTCTTATAATCCTCTGTTGGAGCACCCATGGGCATGACCAAGATTAAAACATAATTGATGGCTAGGATCATCTTGGAGTCAATCCCACACCTTGACTTAATTAATACTGATTAATTAACCATATTTCCTATGTTTAGACTTAAGAAAATGTTTAAAATTGGTTAATAATCTAATTGAGTCATTTTAAAACACATCTGATGCTACAAAAACTAACATATCAAGGGTTGGATCAAGAAATATAGGGTTTTGTAAGAAGAACCCTTGAAGTTCACCCTCTAAGAATCCACATAAACCCTAGATTGACAGAATTGGCATCATGCTCATCTTCATATATTTTGCTTGGTTTTACTTGTTAGTGAAAATTGCAGGTACATAATAAAGGAAGCAAGATGAGAAGATGGAAAGGTAAAGCAACACTAAGTACCAAGACCATGACACTGACCCTTGACTCTAGTATTCTCTTCAAGAACCTTGTCTCCAACATGGTTTGTGGATTTTTTGGTAGCATCAGATGTGCTCTAGCCATGAAATTTGGTGGAGAGGCTAAGGCACATGAGATCTCCATGGCCCAGAAATCGTTTGGAGAAATTCCATCCAGATGAAGAGATATCAAAATAATTAATATTTTTAATGGGTCCGTAAGTCTAAACTTGGGAAAATAAAAGTATTAATGTGTATTAATATAAAATGGGTGAGAAAGTTCTAAGTGACAAGGATCAAGCTAGTTCTAATCTTAGTCATTGATTAGGGACTTAATCTCGACCGTTGAATCGTCATGAGGGAAAGTATAAGAGGAGGCTTAACAGTCAGTTGGAGACACACCAAGAGAGATCAAGAATTCAATTTTTTGGGGAGAGGTTTCCTGAGGAAATCGAGTTAGTGATCAATTGCAGCAAGGGGCAGTTCAGCAAGGGATTTTCGTACGAGGTTGAAGAATACATCAGAAAGAGGCAGTGCAAAGCAGGAGAGGCAGCGTAGGCCCTAGAAGGGTTGACACAGAGGTAGCAGGAGTTGACGCAAAGGACGCAAAAGGTTGTAGAGGCTGATGCAAAAGTCGTAGAGGCTGACGCAGGCAATGCAGAAGGCTGTAGAGGTTGACGCTGGGCTTCAGAGGCAATGTTGGGGAGATTCTGTGGCGCAGACTGAGAGCAGATCAATGGGGAGAGGTTGACGCAGTTCCAGAGTAGTGCATGGAGCAGCTTTCGCTGTCCAACACAAGGAAGAATTAGAGTCACCGTGGGGTTCATCATTTGGTTGCTGAATTTGTTGGAATATCTGTCTCGGGATAGAGGTACTTTTGCCAACGACATTCTCTGTTGGGTGAGCCAATTCTGGCACCCTAGTTGTATTCACGAAATTTGCTTAACAATAAAACTGTCATATATGTTAGATTTCAAGCTTCTGTGGAAGTTTTTTGCAGTGGTACGATCCGGATTGTCCACAGTCTTTTGTTCATTGAGTCGACGTTTCAAACCCCAAAGGGGGTCCATCATCAGGACAAATCAGAAAGATAGAAAATGAATGAAAGATTGTTGAGAGAAGAAGACATGAACCTGGATATAAATACACCAAGAACCCTAACTTTTATAAGGGCCGACACTTGAAATTTAATTAATTATTTAATTATTTCAATTTATCTAATCATTGATTATTTTAGTTTATTTAACTAATTAATATGAATTTGAATTATTATTTTTATTTAATATAATTTTAATGAATTAATTAATCTAAATTTTTAATTAATATGAATATAATTTTTAATTATATGATATTAAAATTATTTTTTTTATTAATACATTTTAATAAATTAATCTATAATTTTTATTTAATTGATTAATTAATTACTTAATTTTTAACTAACGGATTTTTAAATTTTAATTTTAATTTATTTTTATTTTTATTTAATGCTAATTTCTTTGGTTTTTATTAAATCAATCAATTTAATATGATTAAAGAACCAAATTCTAATTTTTCATTATTATAATTGAAAATAAATAAATTCATAATTTACGATTATAGTTAATTAATTATTAAATTATCATGTTTAAAAACCCTATTATTTCTTGTTTATTAAATCATTAATTTATCCTAATTATTTTAATTAACCTAATTAATAATTAATTAATAATTATTTATTAATATAATAATTAATTAATTTATAATATAGTTAATTATTTGAATTAATATATATTAATAAGAATTAAATTAATTTATAATTAATATAATTATTAATTTGAATTGAATTCAATAATTAATTTAATTAATTAATTAAATTTAATTTATTAAATTTAATATAATAGAATTACATTCAAAATTGAATTCAATATAATTTGATTAATTAAATTAAATAATTAATATAATTAATTTTTTGAATAATTAATAAATTAATATAATTATAATTATATTATTAAATTAATTTGTTTAATTTGGTTTAATCAATTAATTAATCCCAGCTTCGAAATGAATGACCTTTTCTCCTGATCTTATGCTTCCGAGTGTCCCGGGGGGGTTTATTTGTCTGATGAGGGTAAGCCAATTTTCACTGATTTCACTCCCATTGTCCCTGTTGAGGTTTTGCGGAAATTTCCTAATTTCAATGGCCTCTCTGATTTTTCTTTTGTGATAGTTGTCCTCTCTTGCAATTACCTTGGCATCTTCTAAACACATATGATGCTTGGTCTTGGTTGAGTGTTCTACAAGGGCAGATGTACGTGATCTCTCATTCTTTATGTCAGCTGCGTGCTCTTTTAGTCTTGTTTTCAGAGATCTCCCTGTTTCCCCAATATAACTTAGGGTTCTTGATGTATTTATATCCAGGTTCATGTCTTCTTCTCTCAACAATCTTTCATTCATTTTCTATCTTTCTGATTTGTCCTGATGATGGACCCCCTTTGGGGTTTGAAACGTCGACTCAATGAACAAAAGACTGTGGACAATCCGGATCATACCACTGTCATATATGCTGAACCAGTTTTCTCGCATTAGGTTTTTCCAGGGATGATTGTCCAAAAATAACAGTGTCCCTTGTGTTACTGTTTTTGTTTACTTCAGTGCATGATCTGTATATCTATGAAAGTTGCATTTGTGTTTACTTCGATGTTTATGCAATTAAATAACTTGTTAATGTAAAGAACAAGTAGGAAATAGTAAACCAGAAATTGTAGTAGGGGCTTTTGATGTGGTAGATTCAGCAATTTTCACATGGTATTAGAGCGATTGCAGATCAGAGGCGACTCAAGACACCAGTCGAGAAAATTTGAGAATTTGCAGCAAAAAATCCGCTATCCCAAGAGACAACGTTGTTCTAGCGCTAAAGAGGCGAGAGTAGTGACGTAGTGCAAAGAGTGTGATGCAGAGGCTCGCAAAGTGCCTGCGTCAACATTCTGAGTCGGGAGAGGAAGACGCAATAGCTGGGAGGAGCCCACACAGTAGCTGCGTCAACTGTCCAGGCTAGCACAGAGGCAGAGGGAGGAAGATCAGGCTTATGCAATGCCAAATCATCTTTCTGAGCTAGGAAGGGTTGATGCAGTGGCCAAGAGGAGTTGATCCATCTCTCACTGTGATTGCATAGAGCTAGAAGGGCTCACAAATTCTTCAGTAGTCAGGGCCAAGGGAGTTGAGCAAATTTTGATTTGTGGAGCTGGTGGGACGCTGTTTCTATGAGTACAAAATAGTGTCTAAGGAGATTGAACCAAGGTAGAGGGAAGCACTACCTCGACAAATTTCTAACCAAGAAATCTAGATCCGAGTTGCAGCAGCAAAGGAGGATTGGAGAGGAGTGATTCGACCATTGGCCAGAGGATTTCCGAGAGGGAAATCAACACTCAGAGGGAGTCGAGGGAAGAGGAGCAGAGATGGTAGTAAATGGATTGAGAGATCAGGACAGATTGGACGGGGCTTCCAAATTTGTCATCTGGAAAACATCGCATCAAGGACTATGCCTTGAAAACCATAGCTATCCCAGTTGACCTTATTGCAAATGAGAAGTATGAGGAGGCCGAAGCGAAAGCGAAATGCATGATCCTAGACAAGGTCAAGGATGATGTCATACCACATATTGCTAAGAAGAACACAACAATGGATATGTGGTAGACGCTGACCACCTTATACCAGGGCTCTTCCGTGCAACGGAAGATGTTATTGGAAAATCAATTGAGGTCATATCAGATGCAAAAAGGAGAGGAGATAGGTCTGTTCCTTCTCAAGTTGCAAGGAATTCGCAACCAGCTTACTTCCATGGGGTCTACACCAGATCCAGAGTTCATGGTCAAGACTACTCTGAATGCAGTCTTCGAGGACTAGGAGATGTTTGTCCAACGCATTTTTGGCAGAACGACTCTCCCCAGTTGGCAGGAGATGTGGGCAACTCTTCAACAGAAAGAGATTAGGGGATTGACCAAGGCGAGGAGTAGCGGTAAGGGAGTTTGAATCAAGAAAGAGGAGGAGGAGGATGCCACTTTAGCATCTGTGGGACAACAAGGGGTTCAAAAGAGGAAGAAGAATGATATCTCCAACGTCAAGTTCTTCAACTGTGGGGAGTTGGGACATTATGCCTCTGAGTGCCCCAAGAATAAAGGCAAGGGAAAAGCTTCCGACTCAAAGGTTGCTCTAGCAAAGGCAGAGAAGGATGTCGAGACTGATGACGATTGTGCCATGAGTGCTCATGCACCTCTAGAGAAGAGGTGGGGAAACATTGAGTTATAGCAGAGAGGACTATAGAAGAGGGGTAGGATCCTTGAGGTGCTCAAACTCTTGGATCACATACGGCTATAGGAGCCCTTAACGACAATAGCATGATGACAGGTGTCAGGTAGAGAAAGGTGTGATGGAGAAACAAGGCAGTGCTAGGGTGCAGACATCTGTACCAACGCAGTGGAGGTTGTAGCAGTGTAAGAGGCACATAAGAGGTTGCAACAGCGCAGTGGAAGCAGAGGGAGCACAGGTTAGCAATAGAGGTAGCTTCAGCATCACGAGGCTTCCAGACTGACCAGAATGTTAGAAATTGGGTGAAGTCAGTTACTTACTTCTCGGTAACTTAGTTGTAGTGCAACAGTTAGTAGTGACAGTGCTATGGGAAACATGATGCAGCATGTTGAGAGGGAGCTACAATACATATGTAGCAGTGGCAATGGTAGTGTCATGGGTAGCAGTACAAGAAGCAACAATGCAGTGGATGTGGGAAAGTAGGCCAAGCATCAACACAGAAGACCAATGCGGAGGATCAGTGTGATGCTTCTATGGTGAAGCAATGCTAGAGCACATTCCTCGCTAAGAGGGGGTGTTGATTTTTGGTAGCTTCAGATGTGCTCCAGCCATGAATTTGGTGGAGAGGCTAAGGCACATGAGATCTCCAAGACCGAAAAATTGTTTGGAAAAATTCCACCCAGAGGAAAAGATATTAAAATAATTAATATTTTTAATGGGTCCCTAAGTCTAAACTTAGGAAAATAAAAATATTAATGTGTATTAACATAAAATGGTTGAGAAAGTTCTAAGTGACGACGAGGATCAAGCCAGTTCTAATCTTAGACATTGATTAGGGAATTAATCTTGGTCGTTGAATCGTCAATAGAAAAAGTATAAGAGAAGGCTTGAGGGTCAGTTGGAGACACACCAAGAGAGATCAAGAGTTCAATTTTCTGGGGCGAGGTTGTTAAGGAAATCGAGTTAGTGATCAGTTGCAGTGAGGGGCAGTTCAGCGAGGGATTTATATCCGAGGCTGAAGAATACATAGAAGAGAGGCGTGTAGGAGAGACCATGCAAGCCCTAGAAGGGCTGACACAGAGGCAACAGGAGATGACGGAGAGGATGTAAAACACTGTAGAGGCTGGCGCAAAAGTCGTAGAGGTTGGCGTAGGCAGTGCAGAAGGCCATAGAGGCTGACATTGGGCTTCAAAGGCAGCGTTGGGGAGATTCTGTGGAGCAGAATCAACAGGGAGAGGGTGACATAGTTCCTTAAGGGTGATGCAGTTCTAAAGCAGTGCTTGCAGCAACTTTCACTGTCCAACACAAGGAGCACTTAGAGTCACTGTGGGGTTGATCATCCAGTTGTTGAATTTGCCAAAATATTTCTCTGGATAGAGGTACTACTGCTGAGGACGTTCTCTGTTGGGTGAGCCAATTCTGACACCCTAGTTGTATTCATGAAATTTGCTTGATAATAAAACCCTCATATATGCTGCATCGGTTTTCCCGAATTGGGTTTTTTCGGGGACAACTGTGCAAAAATAACAGTGTCCCTTGTGTTATTGTTTCTGTTTACTTCAGCGCATGATCTGTATATATGTGAAGGTTGCATTTGTGTTTACTTCGATGTTTATGCAATTAAATAACTTGTTAATGTCAAGAACAAGTAGGAGATAGTAAACCAGAAATTGCAATAGGGGTTTCTGATGTGGTAGATTCAAGAATTTTCACATGGTCTTCCTTGTCCTACCTTCTCTTGCTCCTTCTAGAGAAGCTTGGTCTCTACTTATTATGCTACACCTTCACAATCGCCTTAGAGAATCTTGGTCTCTAGGTCTTGTAGAGAAGGTTGGTCTCTACTTCTCTATTCCAGAGGATTCCTTCCTTCGCTATCCCAAAAGAAACCTATTCATTGCCTCCCAGAGGATTCCTTCTTCGCTACCCCAGAAGATATTGCTAGCCCAAAAGATTCTGTTGCCCCATAAGATATCTCTTTGCTGCCCCAAAAGATCCTACCTCGCTGCTCCAGAAGATTCTACTTCGTTTCCCCAAAAGATTCTTTCTTCGATACCCTATAAGGGTTTCCTTTTCTCTTTAGAGAAAACCCTTTCTCTCTACCTCTTTTTTGCACTTCTTTCTGCACTTCTTCGTTGGAAATGAGTTTGAACTTGATGCTTAGAATGGAGGTCAAGTTCCCCTACTTATACCGCTCTTCTCTAGGTATTTAGGCCAACTTGATGATTAGATGTAGGCTGACTTGTTCTGGCATCTCCTTCAATTTTTGTAGGCCGACTTGAAGAGGTTTGGTGACAAATTCTTTGGAGGATACTTTACATAGACAAGATGACCTTTCACAAAGTGTAACATGACTTCATTTACATGGCAATGACTCTTATATTTTATGACTAGATGACAAATAAATCCTAAAGACTCTCAATGGGAGTCTTGACTCAAAAACAAAATCCTTGCTCATGAAACCCATGAAGCAAATCAATATAATAATTTTATTTTTCTTATTTACATCTCTTTATATAAAATCATAATTACATGTCACTATGAAGACCGAACCTAGTTACACCTTTCAACAATTTGGTCTACAATTTTGGAGCTTATCCACAAGTGCGAAGATCAAATAGAGGACTCCTTTCAGTTGCGTTGACTTTTTCTTTCAAGGCTTGTTGACTCCTTTTGACTTGGGCTAGTTTGGCATCTATTTGTCTTAACTTTTGTTCATACTTGGAGGCCAAAAAACTTGTGACGTTGACTTGGGTTGACTGACAGTTTTTACTACAATTTTGGACCGAGCTTCTATGGAGAGTTCAGTACTATTTTCGCCCTCTTGTTACAATGATCTCTGGCCAGAATTTTGGCCTCATTGTGCAGACCTCATTCATTGGACAAAAGTTGATTATCTCTCTTTCTATTGGCAGACTTTGACTGGTATTTCATTGAGGAAAAATTTGAAGTTGTTGGAACAATTTTGATATACTTTTGATGGACAAAATCTCTTTCTCAAAAGGAAAGAATTTTGGGTTTTCCCCTTGTCAGTTTTTCCCTGGCTATGAGCCTAACCTTGATGTCTCTTGTCTCTCATTATTCATTGTCTATTGTGATCTCTATTTACTACTTTTATCGAAGAATTGAATGGTTGAAGTTTTTCATGTATAAGTACTTGTTGATTAAAGTATAAAGAAGGAACTGATTACATCAATAGAAGTAGTTATCAAGTATGAAAAACTATTCTAGTCCTAGTTACACTAGAATTTCAACATGGTTTCAGAGGTTTGGTGAAGGAGAAAGAACAAAGGGATCATCTTGAAGAGCACTTGAAGGGCATCTAAAAAGGTCTTTAGAGAGTTTTTAACTATCCTCTATTTTGACCTGCAATCTTCATCATGAATTCTTCCTTCATGAAGACTGAAAGCAAGCTTGAAGGAGCCACTAACTACAGGGCTTGGAAGGCAAGTGTTGAAATCATTCTTGAAAGAAAAGAAGTCTTGAGAATTGTCACAGGTTAAGTTACTGAACAATCTAATCAAACAGGAAAATATAAGCTTCATGAAGATGATATTTTCGTAATGTTACCCACCACATATGGATAGTATGTATAGGAGAAATGTTTTCTCCTAGATGGTCCTCAATCAACATCCCCTTTTAGCCACCAGATAGCTTAATGTGCCATTATCTTTGCCACTTGAGTCAGCCATGTGGTCCCTCACCCACTTGCTATGATTGTATGTTTGAAGGTGTGCCTCCCAACCTTGAAGGTATGGCTTTTCATTGGTATAGTTGACTAATTTTCCTTACTTGTCATGGGCACTTTTGGGCATGGATTGGTGGGGGGATTTGGTGGAAAGAGTGAGCTAGGTCTATACTCTCGTCTCCACTGCCCAATTTTGTGGTTAGCCTTGCACCCTAGTCCCGTGGGATCTCTTTTATTGGCTATTGACTTTGGGGTTGGCATTACATGGGAAATCCTGATTTTGATAGTAGTCCCGCTTCCTGATACCATATACATAACCACTTCTACTCATTTAAGCCCCATTCATCTCTTTTCCCATCTGGGTCCACATGTCTCCACTGGGTTTCTTGTCGCACAGATTGTCCAAGCAGCGACAACGCTCAGACCGTGGACTGTTACCCTGATCCCCGATCCCTCCGTTTAAGCCGTCTCTCAAGGCTAAGGGGGGTAGACCTTATGGGATGAATGAAAACCAACTGTGGACCAGTTGGGTTGGGAGACACAACCCCTGATTGATTTTAGAAATTAATGTACCAATGCCTTATGGAGTTAATGATTAAATGATTATTGATTAAATGTTGTAGAAATATGAACCTTGTAAAACAACCATTTATCATCAAATATCCCAAGTGATACAAGCTATTCAATAAACTTAACGCTTTAATAATGATCTAGCAATTAAATTTCTAAAGATTGAATACATTAAATCACGAAATTTAAATGCTAACCAAGCTCACGAAAAAATTCACCACTTTTCAATAGCTAATCTTTAAATAAACATTTAAGTGCACTTAGCTATAGAGAAATGGAACATAAATACCACAAGGGACTCCAAAAAACGATTTTTCAATTTTTTAGCTAAGCTTTTCAAAAAAAATTTATATATATATATATATATATATATATTATTTTTAAAACCAAATTTAACAAAGTTAAATCTAAATTTAAAAAACTTAAATATAAAAACTAAAAAATTAATAAGTCTAAACTAAAATGAAACTAACGGCTAAACAAAAATAAAACTAAACTCTAATCTAAATTAAAAAACCTAAAAAAAAAAATTAACCCCCCCCACCGCCCCCCCCCAAAAAAAATTGAGAAGGAAGCTTTTTTAATTTTTTTAAACATTTATGAAATTTTATATTTTTTATATTTTCTAAACTTGAAATAAAACTAAAATCTAAATAAATCTGAAACTAAAACTTAAACGTTAATTCAAAATCTAAAAAAACTAATCTAAATCATTTTTTTTAATATGAAATTTTAAGCCTAAAAATATATATATAAAAACCAAAAAAAAAATGAAAATTGAAATACGTCTAAAACTTAGAACCTAACTATTTAAAATCTAATCATATTACAATGAAGAAAATAAAATGACGGATTTTGCTTTATTGATTTTTTTTTTTTAGATTTTCTTTTGCATTAAAATCACAAAAATTAAAGTGTGAATTTAAAAAAGAACAAAGTCTAAAACTAAACCTAACTTAAATAAAATCAATAAATAAAATGAATCTAACAGTAAGCCTAAAACCTAGGCTAAATCAAATCAAAAGGTAAATAATAAAGAAGTCTAACTAAAACTAACACCTATTAGCATCCAACGTAAATGAATATCAAAAATAAAATAAAAAAGATCTAAAGCTAAACTTATTCTAACTATCCTACACTCATGAAAATACACGTGAATAAAAATCAAACACAAATGAAAAAGATGAAAATCGCAAAACATACCCGCACACATAAAATGAGAAAGATTTGAAGGTCGATTTTTTTGGTTGCGTTGTGATTGCAGGTATTCGACAGAAGCAAAGGAGATGACAACGTGAGTGAGCTCGATGGGCAGGAATAGCAGGTTTTTAGCGTGGAGGTAATGAAACATGGGGCAACAGCAGATGAATGGCAGCGTTGCAGCAAAGGAGAAGGAGAAGGAGCTGCGTGGGTGTGGATGGCAACGTGAGGAGGGTTCAAATAGCGATTTGCAGGTTGAAGGGCATGGGCAACATGGAGCTAGAAGTGGCAACATGAAGGGTGAAGGGGTTGCGTGAGAATGAAGATCTGCTTGCAGGATGGCGAGGAATGGGAGAGCAGCAAATCGATGGAGGGAGAGCTGATGGACGAGGAATAATAAAATGCAGAGCTATGTGTACTATGTATCGACTGGCAGCTTTGATGAAAGGATGGTTGAGGGGAAAACGAGCAACTGGGCAACGTAATAAGCTTGAAGCCAATCAGCAAATGGATTGATGCCAATGGTAATAGATTCAGAGCAAAGCATCAAGGGTTTTTTTCCCACAGTTCGCCCAGAATTAAAAAAAAAAATGAAACCCTACGACGCTGACAGCATAAAAAAAAATCGATTTTTTTAGAAAAACCCTGCAAATTCGCCAGTAAATTTTAAATTGCCCTGCATTCAAATTTGTCTAATGAAAACCCCTAAAAATTTTCAAGATCTGTACATGCAACCTGCAATGGAAAAAACAGAACACCCAGAAGTAAAATGTGCAAGAAACAAAACCTAAAAAAACTTAAAACCAGCTAAATAATTACAGTAATTACAGCTCAGAGGCTTCCCGGATGCGGGTGTCTAATAGGCGGAGCGGACAGATGGGGCGTCACATGGGCAGGTGTCATCCCATTAGTGACATGCAGTACCCTGTGGTAGATAAAGGAGGCTCGCATGCTGTAGAACTAATGTCGGCATTAATGCTGGTCATGTCGTCCATACTCCGCTGCCTGGCTAACTGCGCGATGGAGATTAATACAACCGAAACTCCTCTGGCATTTGTGCATACCACTGCATTCGTCTGGCATTCTACTACTTAACTGGTGCATCACTCGGTGGAGTGGGGAAGGGAACAAGAGCATCCATGCTCTGCAGCCAACTCAGGGACTGCCATACGCCAGAGAAATCGGCGTTGTGAGCTCAATTTGGCAGCCCTCGTCCTAATTAAGTCCTCCTCACCAGGTTCCTGCACGCGAGTTCATCTTCAGAATTCAGAAATGCGGGGTGAGCGACAAAGAATGTGCAGTAGGCGCGGAGACTCTCGCGGAAGGGCCACCACCCAGCGACCTGCCCCCACTTCTCCTTCCTCCTCCGTCGAAGTTACGTCTGAGCCGCAACATTTCCATGGCAATAGAGCTGGGCGCGGCAGAGGAATGGAGAGCGAACGAAGAATGGATTGTGGGCATGACGAGCATCCTATGGTCAGGTATCGGATACCCTGCGCACTCGCTAATTCCACTTTTATTATCTCTGTAACGATTGAGCATTGTGATATTCTTAGAGAACCGGCAGAAGCCACTCTGGATTTTCCTCCTCCTGTTCATGGGACAGGGCCTATTATCGACCTGCAAAGCCCTGTCAGGGAAAGCTCCCCCTTAGTCTGTCCATCAGCTCTTGCAGGTCCAAGCGAGCCTGACAGGGAAAGCTCCCCCATAGCTTGTCCACCAGCTCTTGCAGGTCCAAGCGCGCCTATTCAGGGACGGCCTTCCAGCGTGATGATCCCTCTCTTTGATTCTGATGGCTCTCTACATTTTGGGTGCCAAATTGAGGAAGCGCCCTACACCACGGACGATGAATGAGCAAGACAAGCAACTCGCTCTCGGCAACCTAGGCTGTAAGAGCTATATTTTGTCTTTGTTTTCTGTATCTATGTATCAGTTCGACAGCATGGGTCTGTCTGTCTATGTGTCAGCCGTTTGGGTATATATGTCTGTATGTCTACGGGTCCCTGTTATGCACTGTTTAAAGTCATGGTTTCGAGTCTTAGAGGCAGTAGATACCACAGAAGACAGTAATTCAATTTTGACTGTGTTCAATTTTGGAAGATGCAATCTGGGTAAATGAACAATTTCTGGGCAGGATTACTGAGCCATGGCCCTTTTGTAACTCCTATGTAATTTTTGACTTTTTTGTATTATAATAGAATTAGCCTTATTCAAAAAAAAATAAAATAAAATAAAAAAATAAAAAATAAAAAAAAATAATATAATAAAAATTAAAAAAAAAAAAAAAAAAAAAAAAAAAAAAAAATTAAAAATTAAAAAATAAAATAAAATAAAATAAAATTACAGCTCAGAGGCTCTAAATAGCCAAATTTGTCAATAATCCACAATAATATTTTCATAATTTTAAGCTTAATGTGAGATGCTTCAGAAAACCCTTCATGCATTTATAAAAAAAAATTCAAATGATAAGCCTAGGATCAACACTGGCTTGGCTTTTTCAGAAAACGCAATCCAGGAGTTGGCTAGTTCAACCGAGAACTTCCCCGAATGCTCGGTAATCTAAAAAAAAAGATTTCCTGCACAACTTAAAATCAACCATTACATAGAGGGAGAAAACAATAGTGAAATCCAGATCAAATGGAGATACCTGCCATTATATTTCAGAAATTAAACTATCATTCAAACCCCAAAGATCAGACAAGATACCTGTGCCTAAGTCAATCTTCATCAAGCTATTATCAATGGCTAATAATAAAATTATGCAGAACAATAAAACATCTTACAG
>APFE030834321.1:132055-144540 GCA_000404065.3 Pinus taeda
GTCTACAATTTTGGAGCTTATCCACAAGTGCGAAGATCAAATAGAGGACTCCTTTCAGTTGCGTTGACTTTTTCTTTCAAGGCTTGTTGACTCCTTTTGACTTGGGCTAGTTTGGCATCTATTTGTCTTAACTTTTGTTCATACTTGGAGGCCAAAAAACTTGTGACGTTGACTTGGGTTGACTGACAGTTTTTACTACAATTTTGGACCGAGCTTCTATGGAGAGTTCAGTACTATTTTCGCCCTCTTGTTACAATGATCTCTGGCCAGAATTTTGGCCTCATTGTGCAGACCTCATTCATTGGACAAAAGTTGATTATCTCTCTTTCTATTGGCAGACTTTGACTGGTATTTCATTGAGGAAAAATTTGAAGTTGTTGGAACAATTTTGATATACTTTTGATGGACAAAATCTCTTTCTCAAAAGGAAAGAATTTTGGGTTTTCCCCTTGTCAGTTTTTCCCTGGCTATGAGCCTAACCTTGATGTCTCTTGTCTCTCATTATTCATTGTCTATTGTGATCTCTATTTACTACTTTTATCGAAGAATTGAATGGTTGAAGTTTTTCATGTATAAGTACTTGTTGATTAAAGTATAAAGAAGGAACTGATTACATCAATAGAAGTAGTTATCAAGTATGAAAAACTATTCTAGTCCTAGTTACACTAGAATTTCAACATGGTTTCAGAGGTTTGGTGAAGGAGAAAGAACAAAGGGATCATCTTGAAGAGCACTTGAAGGGCATCTAAAAAGGTCTTTAGAGAGTTTTTAACTATCCTCTATTTTGACCTGCAATCTTCATCATGAATTCTTCCTTCATGAAGACTGAAAGCAAGCTTGAAGGAGCCACTAACTACAGGGCTTGGAAGGCAAGTGTTGAAATCATTCTTGAAAGAAAAGAAGTCTTGAGAATTGTCACAGGTTAAGTTACTGAACAATCTAATCAAACAGGAAAATATAAGCTTCATGAAGATGATATTTTCGTAATGTTACCCACCACATATGGATAGTATGTATAGGAGAAATGTTTTCTCCTAGATGGTCCTCAATCAACATCCCCTTTTAGCCACCAGATAGCTTAATGTGCCATTATCTTTGCCACTTGAGTCAGCCATGTGGTCCCTCACCCACTTGCTATGATTGTATGTTTGAAGGTGTGCCTCCCAACCTTGAAGGTATGGCTTTTCATTGGTATAGTTGACTAATTTTCCTTACTTGTCATGGGCACTTTTGGGCATGGATTGGTGGGGGGATTTGGTGGAAAGAGTGAGCTAGGTCTATACTCTCGTCTCCACTGCCCAATTTTGTGGTTAGCCTTGCACCCTAGTCCCGTGGGATCTCTTTTATTGGCTATTGACTTTGGGGTTGGCATTACATGGGAAATCCTGATTTTGATAGTAGTCCCGCTTCCTGATACCATATACATAACCACTTCTACTCATTTAAGCCCCATTCATCTCTTTTCCCATCTGGGTCCACATGTCTCCACTGGGTTTCTTGTCGCACAGATTGTCCAAGCAGCGACAACGCTCAGACCGTGGACTGTTACCCTGATCCCCGATCCCTCCGTTTAAGCCGTCTCTCAAGGCTAAGGGGGGTAGACCTTATGGGATGAATGAAAACCAACTGTGGACCAGTTGGGTTGGGAGACACAACCCCTGATTGATTTTAGAAATTAATGTACCAATGCCTTATGGAGTTAATGATTAAATGATTATTGATTAAATGTTGTAGAAATATGAACCTTGTAAAACAACCATTTATCATCAAATATCCCAAGTGATACAAGCTATTCAATAAACTTAACGCTTTAATAATGATCTAGCAATTAAATTTCTAAAGATTGAATACATTAAATCACGAAATTTAAATGCTAACCAAGCTCACGAAAAAATTCACCACTTTTCAATAGCTAATCTTTAAATAAACATTTAAGTGCACTTAGCTATAGAGAAATGGAACATAAATACCACAAGGGACTCCAAAAAACGATTTTTCAATTTTTTTAGCTACGCTTCTCAAAAAGATATATACAAGTACTAAGTCGATAACCCCTATTATAATTTTGTAAAAAACCAAAATACTTATAAACACACACCTTAGGAATCTAAATTAAAGAAACTTAAATATACGAAAATAAAAAAAGTTGAGAAGTCAAACCTAAATGATAACGGTATATATGCGCAAAATAAAAAACTAAACTCTAATCTAAATAAAACCCTAAAAAGAAAAAAATAACCCGGTCTGCCAAACACGCCCCCCCAAAAAAAAATGAGAAAGAAGCTTTTTAATTATTTGCTTACACATTTATGATTTAATATTTTTATGATTTTCTAAACTTGAATATAAAACTAAAATTTAAATAAAATCTGAAACTAACCTAAACGTTATTCCAAAAATCCTAAAAAAAAACTAATCTAAATCGATTTTTTTAAATAATGAAAAAATGTTAAGCCTAAAAAATATATATATATAAACAAAAAAAAATGAAAATTGAAATACGTCTAAAACTTAGAACCTAACTATTTAAAATCTAATCATATTACAATGAAGAAAATAAAATGACGGATTTTGCTTTATTGATTTTTTTTTTTTAGATTTTCTTTTGCATTAAAATCACAAAAATTAAAGTGTGAATTTAAAAAAGAACAAAGTCTAAAACTAAACCTAACTTAAATAAAATCAATAAATAAAATGAATCTAACAGTAAGCCTAAAACCTAGGCTAAATCAAATCAAAAGGTAAATAATAAAGAAGTCTAACTAAAACTAACACCTATTAGCATCCAACGTAAATGAATATCAAAAATAAAATAAAAAAGATCTAAAGCTAAACTTATTCTAACTATCCTACACTCATGAAAATACACGTGAATAAAAATCAAACACAAATGAAAAAGATGAAAATCGCAAAACATACCCGCACACATAAAATGAGAAAGATTTGAAGGTCGATTTTTTTGGTTGCGTTGTGATTGCAGGTATTCGACAGAAGCAAAGGAGATGACAACGTGAGTGAGCTCGATGGGCAGGAATAGCAGGTTTTTAGCGTGGAGGTAATGAAACATGGGGCAACAGCAGATGAATGGCAGCGTTGCAGCAAAGGAGAAGGAGAAGGAGCTGCGTGGGTGTGGATGGCAACGTGAGGAGGGTTCAAATAGCGATTTGCAGGTTGAAGGGCATGGGCAACATGGAGCTAGAAGTGGCAACATGAAGGGTGAAGGGGTTGCGTGAGAATGAAGATCTGCTTGCAGGATGGCGAGGAATGGGAGAGCAGCAAATCGATGGAGGGAGAGCTGATGGACGAGGAATAATAAAATGCAGAGCTATGTGTACTATGTATCGACTGGCAGCTTTGATGAAAGGATGGTTGAGGGGAAAACGAGCAACTGGGCAACGTAATAAGCTTGAAGCCAATCAGCAAATGGATTGATGCCAATGGTAATAGATTCAGAGCAAAGCATCAAGGGTTTTTTTCCCACAGTTCGCCCAGAATTAAAAAAAAAAATGAAACCCTACGACGCTGACAGCATAAAAAAAAATCGATTTTTTTAGAAAAACCCTGCAAATTCGCCAGTAAATTTTAAATTGCCCTGCATTCAAATTTGTCTAATGAAAACCCCTAAAAATTTTCAAGATCTGTACATGCAACCTGCAATGGAAAAAACAGAACACCCAGAAGTAAAATGTGCAAGAAACAAAACCTAAAAAAACTTAAAACCAGCTAAATAATTACAGTAATTACAGCTCAGAGGCTTCCCGGATGCGGGTGTCTAATAGGCGGAGCGGACAGATGGGGCGTCACATGGGCAGGTGTCATCCCATTAGTGACATGCAGTACCCTGTGGTAGATAAAGGAGGCTCGCATGCTGTAGAACTAATGTCGGCATTAATGCTGGTCATGTCGTCCATACTCCGCTGCCTGGCTAACTGCGCGATGGAGATTAATACAACCGAAACTCCTCTGGCATTTGTGCATACCACTGCATTCGTCTGGCATTCTACTACTTAACTGGTGCATCACTCGGTGGAGTGGGGAAGGGAACAAGAGCATCCATGCTCTGCAGCCAACTCAGGGACTGCCATACGCCAGAGAAATCGGCGTTGTGAGCTCAATTTGGCAGCCCTCGTCCTAATTAAGTCCTCCTCACCAGGTTCCTGCACGCGAGTTCATCTTCAGAATTCAGAAATGCGGGGTGAGCGACAAAGAATGTGCAGTAGGCGCGGAGACTCTCGCGGAAGGGCCACCACCCAGCGACCTGCCCCCACTTCTCCTTCCTCCTCCGTCGAAGTTACGTCTGAGCCGCAACATTTCCATGGCAATAGAGCTGGGCGCGGCAGAGGAATGGAGAGCGAACGAAGAATGGATTGTGGGCATGACGAGCATCCTATGGTCAGGTATCAGATACCCTGCGCTCTCGCTAATTCCACTTTTATTATCTCTGTAACGGTTGAGCATTGTGATATTCTTAGAGAACCGGCAGAAGCCATTCTGGATTTTCCTCCTCCTGTTCATGGGACAGGGCCTATTATTGACCTGCAACGCCCTGTCAGGGAAAGCTCCCCCTTAGTCTGTCCATCAGCTCTTGCAGGTCCAAGCGAGCCTGACAGGGAAAGATCCCCCATAGCTTGTCCACCAACTCTTGCAGGTCCAAGCGTGCCTGTTCAGGGACGGCCTTCCAGCGTGATGATCCCTCTCTCTAATTTTGATGGCTCTCTACATTTTGGGTGCCAAATTGAGGAAGCGCCCTACACCACGGACGATGAATGAGCAAGACAAGCAGCTCGCTCTCGGCAACCTAGGCCGTAAGAGCTATATTTTGTCTTTGTTTTTTGTGTCTATGTATCAGTTCGACAGCATGGGTCTGTCTGTCTATGTGTCGTCCGTTTGGGTATATATGTCTGTATGTCTACGGGTCCCTGTTATGCACTGTTTAGAGTCATGGTTTCGAGTCTTAGAGGCAGTAGATACAACAGAAGACAGTAATTCAATTTTGACTGTGTTCAATTTTGGAAGATGCAATCTGGGTAAATGAACAATTTCTGGGCAGGATTACTGAGCCATGGCCCTTTTGTAACTCCTATGTAATTTTTGACTTTTTTGTATTATAATAGAATTAGCCTTATTCAAAAAAAAAAAAAATAAATAAAATAAAAAATAAAAATAAAAAAATAATAAAATAATAAAATAAATAAAAAAAAAAAAAAAAAAAAAAAAAAAAAAAACTAAAAATTAAAAAATAAAATAAAATAAAATAAAATTACAGCTCAGAGGCTCTAAATAGCCAAATTTGTCAATAATCCACAATAATATTTTCATAATTTTAAGCTTAATGTGAGATGCTTCAGAAAACCCTTCATGCATTTATAAAAAAAAATTCAAATGATAAGCCTAGGATCAACACTGGCTTGGCTTTTTCAGAAAACGCAATCCAGGAGTTGGCTAGTTCAACCGAGAACTTCCCCGAATGCTCGGTAATCTAAAAAAAAAGATTTCCTGCACAACTTAAAATCAACCATTACATAGAGGGAGAAAACAATAGTGAAATCCAGATCAAATGGAGATACCTGCCATTATATTTCAGAAATTAAACTATCATTCAAACCCCAAAGATCAGACAAGATACCTGTGCCTAAGTCAATCTTCATCAAGCTATTATCAATGGCTAATAATAAAATTATGCAGAACAATAAAACATCTTACAGCATTTCCAGAAGAGTAACACCAGTAAGATTTTCAACCCCAATGTTTTTTTTATTGCACAAAAAATGACTACAAGAGAGCTTCCTTTAACACAAGACTCACAGATCCCTATCTGACCTCAAATGACCCGACACCCTATTTAAAGGAAAATTTCCCAATGGCTAGTTCGAGTGATCCATGTCAAAATGATCTCGACCGTCGATGAGAATCAAAATCCCTTTTAATCTCATTTGTCGAATTTTTAAATGCATTTTAATATATTAAAAAATTGAAATTCTGCATTTATTTACTCAACACTTTGACTTATTATTATTATTTTATTTTTTTTTTCAAATTATTTATTTTTTAATTTATTTTTAAATTATTAATTTTATTTTATTTTTATATTTTTAATTATTTTTCAATTTTATTATTTATATTTATATTAATATTTATTTATTATTTTATTATTCTTTTATTTTTGGATCCTCGAACTTAGCCTTTGGAAAAATCACCTAGGACCTAGGACTTAGGACTTATGAGGGGATAAAACATTTTCTAACTCTCAAGACACTTTACATAATGACTTATACACTTTTACATCTCAAGGGGGAAAACCCATTTGACATAGACCGTTATAGACCACTCAGTTCTGTGACACAAATATAATCTACCAGATCAAGCAATTTATAATAACCTAACCAAATAGTTAGAATTATTTCCAAATTACTTTTACATAGACTCGAAGCACACTAGGATTCCCCCTAAGATTCTAATGACAAAATTCATTCCGGCTTTGGGGTTAGGCTGAAGGAAAACTCTATCGATCATGGACCGGTGAGAGAAAAAAACCTTCTGGAACGTAGATTATCACTAGAAAATTAGGTTTGCCTAGGCAGTTTACATACATGACTCAAATCTGCTAAGATTATTTACAATTTACACATGCAGACTAGGTTTACAAAACAATATGATTGGGCTGACGATGACAGTCGAATGGCACAGACACGTCACTCAAGCACTATCCCTTTTGCGAAAAAAGGGGGTGTACTGCTATGGGTAGTTGACATGTAGTGGTCAACATCTGGCTCTACTTGGGGACACGTTGTTGCATTATAGGAATGTGAGAATCCAGAATCTGCATCCACGCAACACACAACAAAAATAACTAGTGTCCATTCAAAAATCATCATATAACATTAAGCACATGAAAGATATAAGCTCTTCATTTATTAACTATCTGGAAAAGTAAATCTAATCCGAAAACATAAATGAAAATGCTGAAAAAACAAGGAGTAGGGTTAGAAATACAGAGGATGCCCCATGGCATCAGATGTGTTCAATATAGTGTATACTGAGCATTTGCCTGCTCTCAGGCAAATCTATTGGCTGCTTATCGGATGTGCCATGTCCAATTCTGCATACGGTAGGACTTTTTCCTATCTGAAAATCAAGTTGCTCGTGGCCGTCTAATGTATCAAATCTTCTTCTCATTTTTTTTCTTGCGTTTTTTCTTTGTGGCAGGTTGTATCATTGATGACGTGGAACTTTCTGCTTCAAAGCTCTCAGATGAAGTATGTAAGATATGCGTGACATGTCTTTCTTCATTCTGCATCTCTGCCCTGCCAAGGATGATGGATCAATCTCATAGGTGCCATGAGTTATAACTTGATCTTCTATGATTGGTGGATTAATCGTGTGAGCATCAACCTTATTATTGATTTCCCTTTTATCCTGGTCACCTTCAATTATCCACTTTTCAATGGAACAAAGGACCTCATAATAAGATGGAGCTTGTTGCAACAGATAAGGAGGCTCCTGATCTATTGACGTTCCCTGGTTTCTTTCATCCTTTGACCATTGTTGAACCTGTATTTTGATGGCATCTATCTGACTAGAGTGTTCAACCTTCATAGCACTGATTTCCTTGGCATGGTCTTCTTCCATGGTCAATAACTTATTTTGCATAGAATTAATTTCCCTATCATGATTAGCTTTCATGGTCATCATATTTTCCTCTAAGCCTGATAACTTGCTTTGCATAAAATTAATTTCTATGTCATGATTAGTCTTCATGGCCTCAATTTCCTTAGCATGCTGATTTTGCATGATCTCCATCTCTCTATTATGTTTTTCCAGGTGGGTGCATAAAGTTCTTACATCATTGGCGTAATTAGTTTGATTGATCTCCATATTTTTTACCTGCCGCATTAGTTCTTGTATAATTTTCTTCTGATCTTCCTTTTCATTCTCAACACTGATTTTATAATTTGTCCCTGCTTTTCCAATATCATGGATTTGATCTGCAATGGTATAGGTGGATGGCACATTCTGATATGAAGAATTGTCTTGAAATCTTTCATCGATAGTTGGACCTTTTATAAGATTACTTTCATTATGTTGCACAATTTTAGGGGCACAAAGTGAGCTATCTGGATCACCATATCTATCTTTAAAAGCATCGACAATGTCTTGTAAAGAAGTGAAAGAATCTTCAGGACAATTATTAAACCAATTCAAAGCATCACCCTCTAAAGAACGGACAAATAAACGCATTTTGAGATCTTCATGATTATATTGAGGAAGTCTACAATATATGATCATTATACAAGTAAAATTGTTTAAATGCTTTCTAATAGTGACTGAATCACCATCTGAGAACAAAAGTAATTTAGAAATGGCCTCTTCCAGAAAATCATGGAGATCATCAGTAAAATGACATGGTATAAATGAATAATCCATGATGAATAATGAGGGACCAAATGGATGATAGAACGAGATCTCTGCTCAAGAAAATCAATAGATGAAAGAAGTGGAGTCGCCACTTGAACAATGAATCTAATTCTAGGATCCAAAAAGCAACAAACAAGCTGATATGAGGGAGGCTTCTTGCCTGGGAAAAATAAAAGAAATGGAGTTGCCACCCAAACAAGAAATGAACCAAAGAGAAGTTGTTGATATGACGAAAAATAAGGCGATGAAAAGATCCAAATGATGCCAAAAAATGTTGACTCTGCCAGCTCAAATGAGAAGATTCCAGATTCCAGCCTAAAAATATATACATATAAAACCAAAAAAAAAAAATGAAAATTGAAATACGACTATAACTTAGAACCTAACTATTTAAATCTAATCATATTACAATGAAGAAAATAAAAGGACGAATTTTTCTTTTTTGATTTTTTTTTTAGATTTTCTTTTGCAGTAAAATCACAAAAATGAAAGTGTGAATTTAGAAAAGGACAAAGTCTAAAACTAAACCTAACTTAAATAAAATCAATAAATAGAATGAATCTAACACTAAGCCTAAAACCTAGGCTAAATAAAATCAGAAGGTAAATAATAAATAAGTCTAACTAAAACTAACACCTAATAGCATCCAACGTAAATGAAAAAAAAAAAGATCTAAAGCCAAACTTATTTAACTATCCTACACTCATGAAAATACACGTGAATAAAAATCAAACACAAATGAAAAAAAATGAAAATCGTAAAACATACCCGAACACATACATAAAATGAAAAAGATTTGAAGGTCGATTTTTTTGGTTGCGTTGTGATTGCAGGTACTCGACAGCAGCAAAGGAGATGACAGCGTGAGTGAGCTCAATGGGCAGGAATAGCAGGTTTTTAGCATGGAGGTAATGAAACATGGGGCAACAACAGGTGAATGGCAGCGTTGCAGCAAAGGAGAAGGAGAAGGAGCTACGTGGGTGTGGACGGCAACGTGAGGAGGGTTCGAATAGCGATTTGCAGGTTGAAGGGCGTGGGCAGCGTGGAGCTGGAAGTGGCAACGTGACGGGTGAAGGGGCTGCGTGAGAATGAGGATCTGCTTGCAAGATGGCGAGGAATGGGAGAGCAGTAAATCGATGGAGGGAGAGCTGATGGGTGAGGAAGAAGAAAACGTTGTATGTATCTGCTAGCAGCTTTGATGAAAGGTTGGTTGAGGGGAAAACGAGTAGCTGGGCAACGTAATAAGCTTGGAGCCAATCAGCAAATGGATTGATGTCAATGGCAACAGATCCGAAGCAAAGCATCAAGGGTTTTTTTCACAGTTCGCCCAAAATTATAAAAAAAAAAAAAATGAAACCCCAGGATGCAGACAGCATAAAAGAAATTTCGATTTTTTTTAGAAAAACCCTGCAAGTTCTCCAGTAAATTTTAAATTGCCCTGCATTCAGATTTGTCTAATGAAAACCCTGAAAAATTTTCAAGATCTGTACCTGCAACCTGCAATGGCAAAAACAGAACACTCAGAAGTAAAATGTGCAAGAAACAAAACCTAAAAAAACTTAAAACCAGCTAAATAATTACAGTAATTACAGCTCAGAGGCTCTAAATAGCCAAATTTGTCAAATAATCCACAGTAATATTTTCAGAATTTTAAGCTTAATGTGAGATGCTTTAGAAAACCCTTCATGCATTCATAAAAAAAATTCAAATGATAAGCCCAGGACCAAAACTGGCTTGGCTCTTTCAGAAAACGCAATCCGAGAGTTGGCTAGTTCAGCGGAGAACTTCCCTGAATGCTAGGTAATCTAAAAAAAAAGATTTCCTGCACAACTTAAAATCAACCATTAACATAGAGGGAGAAAACAATAGCGAAATCCAGATCAAATGGAGATACCTGCCATTATATTTCAGAAATTAAACTATCATTCAAACCCCAAAGATCAGACAAGATACCTGTGCCTAAATCAATCTTCATCAAGCTATCAATGGTTGATAATAAAATTATGCAGAACAATAGAACATCTTACAACATTTCCAGAAGAGTAACATCAACAAGATTTTCAACTCCAAAGTCTTTCTTTATTGCACAAAAAATGACTACAAGAGAGCTTCCTTTACCACAAGACTCACAGATCCCTATCTAATCTCAAATGACCCCTGACACCCTATTTAAAGGAAAATTTCCCAATGGCTAGTTCGAGTGATCCATGTCAAAATGATCTTGACCGTCGATGCGGATCAAAATCCCTTTTAATCTCATCCGTCGAATTTTTAAATGCATTTTAATATATTAAAAAATTGAAATTCTGCATTTATTTACTCAAAACTTTGACTTATTATTGTTTTATTATTTTATTTTATTTTTTCAATTTTATTTTTATTTTTTAATTTTATTTTATTTATCTTTTTATTTAATTATTTTTTATTTTATTTTTTATTCTTTTATCTTTGGATCCTCAAACTTAGCCTTTGGAAAAATCACCTAGGACCTAGGACTTTGGACTTATGAGGGGATAAAACATTTTCTAACCCTCAAGACACTTTACATCATGGCTTATACATTTTTACATCTCAAGGGGGAAAACCCATTTGACATAGACCCTCACAGACCACGCAGTTCTGAGACATGAATATAATCTAGCAGATCAAGCAATTTGTAATAACCTAACCAAATAGTTAGAATTGCTTCCAAACTGCTTTTACATAGACTCTAAGCACACTAGGATTCCCCTAAGATTCTAATGATAAAATTCATTCTAGTTTTGCGGTTAAGCTGAAGGAAAACTCTGCCGATCATAGATCGGTGAGACAAAAAACCTTCTGGAACGTAGATTATCACTAGAAAATTAGGTTTGCCTAGGCAGTTTACATACATGACTCAGATCTGTTGAGATTATTTACAATTTACACACGCAAACTAGGTTTACAAAACAATATGATTGGGCTGACAATGACAATCAAATGGTATCGACACGTCGCTCAAGCGCTATCCCTATTGCGAAAAAGGGGGTGTACTGCTATGGGTAGTTGACACGTAGTGGTCAACAGGGTCCACAAAGGGTTAGCCTCCCCCTCCCTTTGTCCACACCTTAAGTTGAGCCTAGAATGATGCCCCAAAGGTTGATGCATCTAAAAAGAAAAGAAAAAGTATAATTTAGCCACTCTCAACAGGAAATGTACCACAAAATGCAAAAGATGGCCGGGATATACACATTTAGCATGTGGGCAAAATCCAAACATGAGCTCTACCGCTTATCCATGGCCATCACCCCAATGTTTTAAAACTAGGTTGGTCCGAATCAGATTCGGCCTGGTAGACTGAGCCAGACCCCTGCCCAAGTCGGCTAGGTAGAAAAACCGGTTTGTTACTAGATCCACTGAGTCAGAGAACGATTCGACTAGTTCTACAACAGACCAGCCGGTTTGACCGAGCCCGTCTTAAACTGGTCGAGCTAGTTCGCAAGGAAAAAAGGCGGCAACTCGTACTTCAAACTCAATTTTTTTTGTTTTTTTCTTAATGCCTCTATCCCTCTCCCAAGCCTATAAAAATGACCCAACCCCTTCATATTTACTCACAATTATCTCATTGCATTTGTGTGAGCATTTGTGAGGAGTTTGTGAAGAGTTGGAGTTGGTTTTTGGAGCAATAGTGAGGAGGATCCATGGGTTTCCCTGTCTAACTCTGATTCAGAGTCTAAGCCAGATGATCTTGTGTTATGAAACCAGCTCAAGAAAAAGATAGAAAAGATAGATCAACGCTTTAAAATTCAGCCTCTTCGAGGGGGCAACCTCCTTTACATTACATAAATGAACAATTCTTGGATGATTCAAATGACAAAACCTCCTTTCTATATATAGGAGTCTAAGGAGTCACAATATAACCCTTCCGACCTAACAATAATAATATAAAGCCACAAAAATAACAATAGAGGGATTCTATGGGGCACAGTAATAACAATATGGGGACAATAGGGGCACAACAATATTAATAAGGGGGTACAACTACAATAGTAATGGGGTAATCACTAGTATTATATGGACCCAACATGCCCCTCTCCTTCAAAAAAGTG
>APFE030834321.1:149750-213475 GCA_000404065.3 Pinus taeda
CAATTGGATTCTCCAATGAAGAGTTATGCCAAATCTCCCACAGTGACCTGATTATAGACTAATTCAGTAGAGCGAACTTGTACGACGTGCCACGTGTCCCTGTTTTGACCTTTGGCTCTGAAAAATATTTACAAGAAACTACAGTCTGTCCTCTTTCAGTACCTTCTTACAAAATTTCAATTCGATGCTCAGAGAGAAAGTTATGATGATTTTCCCCAGGTCACCTGTTTGGAATGTAATTCAGGGGTCTGCAAAAAGACCAACTTCTTCAAATCATATCTCCGCAAATATAGCGCGAAAAGCTCTGAAATTCAGACCCAAGGTTCAGTGTGATTTCATCTCAAATGGGTTTTTTTTCGCTTCTGAAACGCCGCAGAAAGAAAGTTATAGCGAAAATGCCACGATGACGTGTTTGGAGCAACGAAACCTTAGAATCCAAAGCTCTGATACCAAATGTTATGAAACCGGCTCAAGAAAAAGATAGAAAAGATAGATCAACGCCTTAAAATTCAGCCTCTTTGAGAGGGCAACCTCCTTTACATTACATAAATGAACAATTCTTGGATGATTCAAATGACAAAACCTTCTTTCTATATATAGGAGTCTAAGGAGTCACAATATAACCTAGGCGACCTAACAATAATAATATAAAGCCACAAAAATAACAATAGAAGGATTCTATGGGGCACAGTAATAACAATATGGGGACAATAAGGGCACAACAATATTAATAAGGGGTACAACTACAATAGTAATGGGGTAATCACTAGTATTATAGGGACCCAACATCTTGCCTTGTTTCGTAGCAGTGACTAGTGTTGTTTTGTTGTAAAGGCAATTTAGAGCCTCTTTGGTCATGTGTTTTTGTTCTGATCTTTATATATTACATGTATTGGACAATGCTAGGTGTCATTTTGATATAATAGATATATTCATCAGCATACTTTGATCCAATGTTATCAAAACTGAACCGGTCATTGAATCGGAAAACCTTGTGGATTGGAAACCAGTGGGAACCGGAAAAAATCTAATTTACCAAAAACACATAAAATATTCATATTTTAAAGAAAAAACAGATATATTCATGTGCATCCATATGAATCCAAACCATTTATACACAAATATGCAAAATTTTTCATTTATACAGCAAGTAATAGTACATATAACCAAAATAACACTTAGTGCGAAACATCGCTAAACCTAAAAATGTTACAAACATCAAGAAGCAGGGGCTAAAAGGCCTTTATAGTCCTAAATAACATGATAGATCATAGTATTATAATACAACCTACAATACCACAAGCTATAGCCTATGTCATAGGGTTTATCGAATTTGAACCTTGAGGTTTGAAATTCGATGAACCCAAAAAAAATGAAAATCAAATTTATTCAAGTTTGGCGAACCTGATAGTTGAATCTCAATGAAGTTGAACCTGAAGGCGAACCTAAAGACAGACCTGAAGGCAAATTTTATAATCTTTTAAAATTTTTTGGGCGTTCGAGGTTAGAGTTCGGGTTGTTTTTGCCAGTTGTTTTAAGGCCTATGAAAAAACCATGGGCAACACACGATTTTCTCTTGTTTCGCTTCCCGCCAGTTAGTTTCGCGCAATGGCCACTAGTTTGGCTTTATTTACCATGATTGTCGATAGATATTCACAATCCAACTTCAATCTGAGTGTACTCGCTCTATTGTGCTTAGTGTTGTCGTTGCCTGTTGTATTCTCTGCAATTTCTTGAATTCAATTTCTAGATGTCCCCGCAACCTAGAGAGTGAAGTGAATAGTGGTCGTGAATTTCCGCTCGTGGGTGCTCAGTTCTACTCGTATAAATTTATTGATTAATTTTTTTATTATTTTATGTCGAACCTCATCGGAAAATTCGAATTCGAATCGAACTTAATCCTTGTCAAACTCGAATTCGAACTCGAACCGTCTGACATAGGCTACAGCTACAGCAAATCAATGATCAAATCAGAATCATCATCTGATTCCTGATCATCCTCCTTATCCTCATTTGAAGAATGAGTAGCATCCAAGTCTGCAATGGGATTATGGCTTGATTCCCTTGGCCTTGAAGCTGCTATTGGTGCTTCTAATATATATACCTCTGCATCTTGTGGAGGTGGGTCCAATTCCAACCAAGAAAGGTCTTCATTGTCCAATGTTGGTACTTGACTCTCCCAACCCATTCTGACATTGGATCAAAGTCACCCAAGACAATGTTGCTTGATTCAAGGGTTTTATTTAGCAATTGGTTGCGCCTCAACCTAAGGTTGTACTGAACAAAAAACATGTCATTTAACCGCTCTTGGTCCAAACAGTTCCTCTTCTTAGTGTGTATATGCTCAAACACACTCTCCAAGACTCCAACCAAATTTTCAAATCTACAAAAAATCTTCCTCAGAGCAACCTTGCAAAAAAATTTCTAAATTCTTCTCACCGAACTCAGCGCAAGAATCGCAATACTAGATTCTCAGAGAGTTTGATACAACTTTGATTATCGCAGTAAACCTTGGTCGCTTCCATCCTTTTTCTGAATAAGCTCGCAAGCAATTTTCTGAGAAATATGGCTTCGCATGTAATTGTGTTGGCTGCCATATATTCTGCTGAGCTCAGGGCTACCCTTATCCAACACTGAAGCAGTACCTTGAGGTACTTTTCAGGTCTACTGAATTACCTGCCCAATCTTCATTTCCTCCCCTCAGGAGTACTTCAACCCATATCTCATTGTTCTGTGTACATACCTAAGAGCTCTTGTGGACATATGACCACAAATATCTGAGTGTATTAATCCTAATACACATTTTGCTCTAATGTTACTTCTCGAAAAAGCTGCTTTAGCATACTTCCCTAGCACACATCCTCTGCATAAATTATCATGTTCACTACTAAGGGCTAGTACCCTTGTAACAGTCTCTTTGAGAATCCTCAATGCTCCATGGTGTAAGTGCCCCATTCGCCTGTGCCATAATTCGTTTCGCTCCTTTTCACCATTACAGTTGCTTCCTATCAGTGCCATTGGTGATTCAAGCTGCAACCTATACAGCTTGTTGCTTCGATCCCAATTTGCTTTTTCTTCTTCTAGCTTGGATGCTTGACATATACTTTCTTTCCTATGAAGCATATATCATATCCCTTGTCCTGTAACTGGGACACTGAAATCAAGTTCATTCCTAATCCTGGCACGTGCAGAACATTGGTGGCTCATATTATGGTCCCTGCTTCCGTCTGAAATGCTATGGTGCTTCTCCCTACTGGAGTACATTTTGTTCTGTTTTCCATACTTATTTGGAAGACCATTTATTCTTCATGATAGCTCGAGAAATGTTCTCGTACTCCAATCATATGAGCTGAAGGCCCGCTATGAATGTACCAAACATCCGCTAATGCTGAATTTGCTAGGCATGCAAATTCTTCATCTAATTTGGTAGATGAATCTGAGACACTTTGAGTATCCATATTGTGCCAATTTCTGACGCTAACGTGCCCCAATAACTACTGCAGGAAAAAATGCATCCCATTTGAGACAACCCTCTTTGCTGAATCTTTTGTTGCATTGTTCCTTCTGCCATTGACAAATTCCGATTGGAAAGACTTACCTCTCTGTTGACTCACTCAAAGAGAGTTTTGCCACGAAATCCAATCTTCTTGGCTTGAACTGCGCAATCCCTTAGGAGATTCGAATTTCTGCCCCTGCAGGAATTTCGAATTCCCTTCTCCTTTCAATGTTGGGTCCTCTGACTTCTTTCTTCTGCTTCCCTTTAGCTCTGATACCATATGAAAAATTCTAAATAGAAATCCTACTGCAATGATTAATATTATTTCTTCTACTTATTATTTCTTGAATAAGTTATCCACAGTATTCTTACGACAAATATTGAAATAAATTCTACTGCAATCTTCACAATTAAAACACTGTAGAAAGTAAATGCAAGGAAAAATAGTGGCACAAATACAATCATAATGACACAATTATTTTTGGACAATCATCCTCGGAAAAACGCAATGTGGGAAAATCGGTGTCACAGATGAGGGTTTTATTATTCTTCAGCAAATTCTCATGTCCAAATTACAGCCAGAAAAATAGGAATGATAAATTTTACAGACACTTCTCGACCAAGTTCTACCCTAGGTGAAGCACTTCTCCCTCAAAATCCTTTTGATCCTCTCTATGTCAAACTGCTCTCCCTAGCTTAGCGTCAAGCTGCCCACATAGGCTCTGCGTCGAAGTGCCTCTGCGCGGCCTCTTTCTATGTCACCCTATTCCTGCTCTACATCTTGCTGCGTTGCACTCTCTGAATATGTCGATGCCCTCTCTTCCTTTCTTACTTGCAACTCTCCCTCTGATTCGATTTTCTCTTGCCGAACTTCGACCAGTGAGAAAATCGATCTTACTCGAGTAACTAGATTCTCAGAGAGTTTGATACAACTTTGATTATCGCAGTAAACCTTGGTCGCTTCAATCCTTTTTCTGAATAAGCTCGCAAGCAATTTTCTGAGCAATATGGCTTCGCATGTAATTGTGTTGGCTGCCATATATTCTGTTGAGCTCAGGGCTACCCTTATCCAACACTGAAGCAGTACCTTGAGGTACTTTTCAGGTCTACTGAATTACCTGCCCAATCTTCATTTCCTCCCCTCGAGAGTACTTCAACCCATATCTCATTGTTCTGTGTACATACCTAAGAGCTCTTGTGGACATAGGACCACAGATATCTGAGTGTATTAATCCTAATACACATTTTGCTCTAATGTTACTTCTCGAAAAAGCTGCTTTAGCATACTTCCCTAGCACATCCTCTGCATAAATTATCATGTTCACTACTAAGGGCTAGTACCCTTGTAACAGTCTCTTTGAGAATCCTCAGTGCTCCATGGTGTAAGTGCCCCATTCGCCTGTGCCATAATTCGTTTCGCTCCTTTTCACCATTATAGTTGCTTCCTATCAGTGCCATTGGTGATTCAAGCTGCAACCTATACAACTTGTTGCTTCGATCCCAATTTGCTTTTTCTTCTTCTAGCTTGGATGCTTGACATATACTTTCTTTCCTATGAAGCATATATCATATCCCTTGTCCTGTAACTGGGACACTGAAATCAAGTTCATTCCTAATCCTGGCACGTGCAGAACATTGGTGGCTCATATTTTGGTCCCTGCTTCCGTCTGAAATGCTATGGTGCTTCTCCCTACTGGAGTACATTTTGTTCTATTTTCCATACTTATTTGGAAGTCCATTTATTCTTCATGATAGCTCGAGAAATGTTCTCGTACTCCAATCATATGAGCTGAAGGCCCGCTATGAATGTACCAAACATCCGCTAATGCTGAATTTGCTAGGCATGCAAATTCTTCATCTAATTTGGTAGATGAATCTGAGACACTTTGAGTATCCATATTGTGCCAATTTCTGACGCTAGCGTGTCCCAATAACTACTGCAGGAAAAAATGCATCCCATCTGAGACAACCCTCTTTGCTGAATCTTTTGTTGCATTGTTCCTTCTGCCATTGACAAATTTCGATTGGAAAGACTTACCTCTCTGTTGACTCACTCAAAGAGAGTTTTCCCATGAAATCCAATCTTCTTGGCTTGAACTGCGCAATCCCCTAGGAGATTCGAATTTCTGCCCCTGCAGGAATTTCGAATTCCCTTCTCCTTTCAATGTTGGGTCCTCTGACTTCTTTCTTCTGCTTCCCTTTAGCTCTGATACCATATGAAAAATTCTAAATAGAAATCCTACTGCAATGATTAATATTATTTCTTCTACTTATTATTTCTTGAATAAGTTATCCACAGTATTCTTACGACAAATATTGAAATAAATTCTACTGCAATCTTCACAATTAAAACATTGTAGAAAGTAAATGCAAGGAAAAATAGTGGCACAAATACAATCATAATGACACAATTATTTTTGGACAATCATCCTCGGAAAAACGCAATGTGGGAAAATCAGTGTCACAGATGAGGGTTTTATTATTCTTCAGCAAATTCTCATGTCCAAATTACAGCCAGAAAAATAGGAATGATAAATTTTACAGACACTTCTTGACCAAGTTCTACCCTAGGTGAAGCACTTCTTCCTCAGAATCCTTTTGATCCTCTCTACGTCAAACTGCTCTCCCTAGCTTAGCGTCAAGCTGCCCACATAGGCTCTGCGTCGAAGTGCCTCTGCGCGGCCTCTTTCTATGTCACCCTGTTCCTGCTCTACATCTTGCTGCGTTGCACTCTCTGAATATGTCGATGCCCTCTCTTCCTTTCTTACCTGCAACTCTCCCTCTGATTCGATTTTCTCTTGCCGAACTTCGACCAGTGAGAAAATCGATCTTACTCGAGTAACTGAGTATATGCCTCTAGTGCGTTTTCCAAGTACCCATCAAGTCTCCTCTTATATTCCTCTCATTGATCAAACAACAACCCAGATTAGATTCTAATTAATGGTTAGGATCATTTGACTTGATCTCTACCTTCTTCTAGAAGTTCCACTAACAACTTAGATTAATACCCATTAATTATTTTAATTTCCTAAGTTTAGACTTAGGGTCCCATTAAAAATAATTAATTATTTTAATAAAACTGTTTCCACGAGGAATTTCCCAAAACGATTTCTGAGAAGTGGAGAATGCATGTGTCTAAGCCTTCCTGCAAATTTTGAGGCCTAGAGCACATCCGATGCTACCCCAAATCAACAGCGCTTGCAGTAGCATAGTGAGCATCTCCTTGGAAAAGGTTCTATTAATGGTTGTTGCTAGTTTAGTAAGGGAGTTTATTAAGGTCTGATCCATGCTTTAAACCGAAGAATGACAAGTATATCAAGATTGACTCATACAAGACTCTGACTAACAGCACAACAAAAGTATACAATGATATCACAATGATATGGCCAATTGTCTTAATACACCGACCTCTCATATACATGGCACAAGTTTCAGCAGTGTTCTTTAACCCTTACTCATAATAATCTTACGAACAACATATAGACATTACAAACTCACCCAATAAGGTCTCCGATTTTGCATAACAATACAAGGTCAGTTAAGAAGTGTTAACTAGTAAAAAAAAATCAAACAAAGTGCGGAAATATCCCAATAAAATGTAGTCTCTCTAAGGTAGGTTGTAGGTGTCTCCTGATATTTTGTTCCAAGATCTCAAATCATCCTAACAATCTTATCAAATCACCCTAACAATCTTATCTTGCACTCAGGAAAGATCACTCCATACTTGGACATAATATTAATCTAAGAGCAGGGATTACGGTATGAGATAAACCTAAATATCACGGCAGTGAGATATCAGTCCTTGCTGATATAACCACTCCAGTGCTAATTCTAGTCCACAGATGGATAAATTCAGCCCTTTCTGAACACACTCAATTATTGAAGGAGAATGCAGACTCGATCAGCTTCCTGAGTACACTCAATTTTATAGCACTGTGCATAGTAAGACCATTGTGGTACCCAACATCCTTAATTTTGTCTTCTGAACTAGAATCTATAGATTACCACAATCTGCAAATTTTGAAAGCATCAATGCACTGTCTTATGCATACGCACAGAATCTATGTGTTGCTATAGGGCTTGGTCAATCTGTACGCTCAACCAGCCAAGACACGCTGCAGCGCATGAATTTGTTGATTGGGCATCAACTTACGTGCTGGCACAAACACAATTGTGGCCCATCCCATTACAATATGTTGGCAGAGAAATGTATCGACGGCAATGTCAACCTTCTAATTGTTCAATCTTGTTGATGCCAGAAGTGACCACCTTATCCACAAACACGAACAATCTGATCGCAGGCAACTACAGAAATCCATGTGACTACCGCTCTAACTCAATCACGAGTTGCTGCCGACATCCATTGCTTGCACCTCTAATTGATTCGACGCTGCAGCCACGAATAATGCGACCCCGCCCTAATCAATTTCACATGCCCAAATCAAATTCGCATTGACTCAAGAGAATTATCTTTGGACGTGTCACAAAGGTGTATAAGAAACAAGACGTTGGCCCCCAATCCAGGGATTTCGACCATCCAACAGTTGTGCACAGGCTTTCGACTCAATGAATTGATGACTTCTATAATTGCAAAACCGATCCTCCCAAGAGTAGTTCAAACCATTGAAGACAATTGTAACTCGACCCACAGCTACAGGAGCGAACCCTGATTCGCGGAAAGACGAAATATGACCTGATACAAATGGAATCGATCCTCAAAACTGAAGAGTATTGCCCAGTTCTGGAACCATATGCTTTTTAGGTGCCAATAAATGTTTATGTGGAGTTTTAAATCACCCACTGGACCTAGTGATTTTGGTTATTGAATGGGCTCGGCATTGGCAGCAATTTCATGCTCAGAATGATGGAGAGATTTCGGGATTGTGCTCCACACTTGCTCGGAAGAGGCAATCCTATCTTTCCATGTGTGCCAGGCTTGCCAATCGCACAAAATCTATCTCCCACACAACAACGGTCTCTTTTGTCGATTTTTGAAATGGCAGCTCCATAAATCAACACCACCAAATAATGTGCTCGACCAAGGAAAATTTGCAGCACACAGCGTCTACCTAATTTCGATTATCAAAATTTTATTTTCATGGTATTATTGTAAATTGATCTTTTAACAATGTGATGGGCCCCTTTATAAAAAATTTGAACCATTTTCTATTTGGCCAACATTAATCCAAAAAATTGTAGAATACTTGATACACAAGCGACAATCTCAAGACCAGTTATTGATTCAACAATTTGAAATAAAATTGTTGAATATTTAAATGAGAAACAATTTCATACGAACCGCAGGGAGAAATCTTCAACAATTGAAACCATTGATTTTCTCTAAGGTTGTTTTACAATAAACTCTCAGGTTGACGGGATGCACAACTCTGATACCACTGTACTGACCCAAATGGAAAAAATTGACAAATTCTCAAAATTTCAACTCACAAAATGCTTCAAATAAAATTTCCATGCATTTGACAAAACATTGCCGTGTAAAATTGTAAAAAATAGAGCACTGTAAAATAATAATACAAGGAACAAAAATAATCTCAACGTTATTTACAATAGAAAACTAGGGTTTACACGCTGATACAACTAAAATAGTTGAGATGGAAAAAGTTGGCCTCAAGAATCTGCTCCAATGTTCTAATGGCCCTCTCCAACTGATTGCACTGCAACTGCTAAGCTCTCCTATAAATTCTGGATGAACTAACCAACGGGAGAATGGGTTCTCGCCCACTTTCATTGAATTACCCTAGGGTTTCCATCCTTGGAGTAGAGAACTATGTTCTCAAACCTCTCACACAAAACAAAGACAATGCACAAATCCAAGATGTTCCCAAATGGTCTCCTCCTCCTCCTCCTCTTTTATAGATCTAATGGACCCCTCTAGAAGTCTTATTTTATTATTATTTTTATCACTTGGTGCTTTTTCACTCTATTAATTTCAATTAAAATACCCTTTTAATTTGGGAAAATGGTAAATCGACCACCATCCCTCAAGCCACTGAAAGTCACTTCCCACCATCTCATCCTGTAGTATTTTCATTTTCGTTCCAACGAGCTATTACACTAAGGTGTTCCATCAAGTATTCCCAGAATGTCACCTTAAGCATAATTAATTGAGTTAGGCCCAATAATAACCCTAGTTTCGAAAATTGTCGGAATGCAACAAAACGAAAGACAAGTTGTGCGAATGATGGAATATAATCAGGTAGGAGATCGGCAGATCCTGATGAGTGATATTCTGACCTTCGTGGCGTGATCCAAAGCCAGATGCAGAGTCATTTCCCACGATTTCAAGTGTTGTACGGCTAGTATGACTCTGGATGGGACACTTCGATATTTGTATCCTTGTAGGGAGGGAGAGAGCGTTTGAACTAAACAAGACACGTCATTCTCCTTTCTTATGAGGGAAAGATTGAAACGAAATGAATGCCATCTGATCCCATTGAAACTCCTTAAAACCGCATGAAGCCCCTCCAGAGTCCACTCGGCCCATGGATGGGGTAAACCTGCTCTTGTGACCTAGCTGCCTCTAACCCTAGAGGTCCATCTTGTCCACACCACAAGGGAAACCAGAAAAAGGAACATGACACTATTTTTGCTCTTCCTCCATAGTACATGAAAGAACCCCACAAAATCCATCAGAAAGCAACAAATAGGATACTTAGGTATATCTCGGGGACAATTTAGTTTGGTATATGATACAATGCAGGGGGGTCTCTTATGTTGGTTGGTTTTATAAATTTCCACCGGGTTGATAACCCTCATGATCAAAAGTATATTAGCTAGTTAATTTTCCAACCTTGGCTCGAAAGGTATCACTCGAGCTTGCATGAAACAAAATACCTTCTCTTTCTTCTCAAAAGTAGAGTAACGAGAAGCCTCCAAGGGTGTAGATTAGTTGGTGATAGTGTGTATTGTTAAGTCACTCCTTGCAGCATAACCAGATCAAACCTCACCTAGCCCGTGTGTCATGCTTGGGGGATGTGCAATGCACGGCTATAGTGGTTGTAGTCGGAATCAATTTCGTGTCATGTGAGTACGACCTCAACCTAGTTTTCAATTCCTCTAGACAAAAAATAAAGTATGAAAAGCATTTCATGTAAGTCAAGTTCTTTGGCGTCAACAAATCCTTTCAAAGTTTGAATTCCAATAACAATGTCTGACCACTCTCTGCTGCAATAGTCAAAGTGCCATTCAGCTTGCCAAGAAACCGTTCAACATCAACACAAAAGACACATTGATTTATACATGCACTTCATTTGGAAGTTTCTTCAAAAGTGCACCCTTTGAAGTGTTTTATCATTATACAAATAATCAAGTTGCTGACATTTTCATTAAGCCCCGCACAAAAGCAAAGTTCTTAAAGCTTCGCTTTATGTCAGAATGTCACAACGTTGTCAAAAGGAGGGCAGGCGGCAGTGCAGGCTATAATGCCTCCTTCCTTCTCCTTTTGTCACTTTGTAAATCATTCAATCCGATCCCAAGTTATTCTTAAAGAAGGCTGTTATGATATTTTGACACTAGGAGTTAGTTAACATTGGGAGGGGCGAGGGGGGGTGGAGGTGGGGGGTGTAATGCCTCCTTTCTTCTTCTTTTGTCATATTGTAAATCATTCAATCCTATCCCAAGTTATTCTTAAAGAAGGCTGTTAGGATATTTTGACACTAGGAGTTAGTTAACGTCAGTTTGCTTTAATGTATCATTAGGTTAAAGTATACTTTCAGTGTGTTTCTTTAGTGAAAATTTGTAATTATAAATCTGACAATAACATAACTATTACCTAGTGATAGTATGTTTTTTTAATTTAGAACAGAAACCTGCTTCACATCTATTTACTCTGGCATAGACTCTGAACATCCTCTCAGATGGTGGCATTTTGTGGTATCCTTTTTAACCCTCGATTTGAATTCCAATAACAATGTCTGACCACTCTCTGCTGCAATAGTCAGAGTGCCATTCAGCTTGCCAAGAAAACATTCAACATCAACACAAAAAACACATTGATTTACACATGCACTTCATTTGGAAGTTTCTTCAAAAGTGCACCCTTTGAAGTGTTTTATCATTATAGAAATAATCAAGTTGCTGACATTTTCATTGAGCCCCGCACAAAAGTAAAGTTCTTAAAGCTTCGCTTTATGTCAGAATGTCACAACGTTGTCAAAAGGAGGGCAGGCGGTGGTGCAGGCTATAATGCCTCCTTCCTTCTCCTTTTGTCACTTTGTAAATCATTCAATCCAATCCCAAGTTATTTTTAAAGAAGGCTGTTATGATATTTTGACACTAGGAGTTAGTTAAGGTCGGGAGCGGGGGGGTGCAATGCCTCCTTCCTTCTTCTTTTGTCATATTGTAAATCATTCAATCCTATCCCAAGTTATTCTTAAAGAAGGCTGTTAGGATATTTTGACACTAGGAGTTAGTTGACGTCAGCTTGCTTTAATGTATCATTAGGTTAAAGTATACTTTCAGTGTGTTTCTTTAGTGAAAATTTGTAATTAGAAATCTGACAATAACATAACTATTACCTAGTGATAATATGTTTGTTTAATTTAGAACAGAAACCTGCTTCACATCTATTTACTCTGGCATAAACTCTGAACATCCTCTCAGATGGTGGCATTTTGTGGTATCCTTTTAACCCTTGGTTTCCTGCAAATCTCTCGTGCACCCTACTCCTGATGTGTGAACTTTCTATATCTGCAGAAGGCTAGGTTGGAATGTCACAAGGCTTTATGTCAGAATGTCACAACTTTGTCAATAGGAGGGCGGGGGGGTGGCAAAGGCTATAATGCCTCCTTCCTTCTCCTTTTGTCACTCTGTAAATCATTCAGCCCTATCGCAAGTTATTCTTAAAGAAGGCTGTTAGGATATTTTGACACTAGGATTTAGTTAATGTCAGCTTGCTTTAATGTATTATTAGGTTAAAGTTCGCCTTCAGTGTGTTTCTTTAGTGAAAATTTGTATTTATAAATCTGATAGTAGCATAACTATTAACTAGTGATAATATGTTTGTTTAATTTAGAACAGAAACCTGCTTCACATCCATTTACTCTTGCATAAACTCTGAACATCTTCTCAGATGTTGGCATTTTGTGGTATCCTTTTTAACCCTTGATTTCCTGCAAATCTCTCATGCACCCTACTCCTGATGTGTGAACTTTTCATATCTGCAGAAGGCTAGGTTGGAATGTCACAAGGCTTTACGTCAGAATGTCACAACGTTGTCAAAAGGAGGGCAGGGGGAGTGGGGATGGCACAGGCTATAATGCCTCCTTCCTTCTCCTTTTGTCACTTTGTAAATCATTCAATCATATCCCAAGTTATTCTTAAAGAAGGCTGTTAGAATATTTTGACACTAGGAGTTAGTTAACGTTGGGGGGGCGGGGGAGTAAGGGTGGACGGGGTTATAATGCCTCCTTCCTTCTCCTTTTGTCACATTGTAAATCATTGAATCCTATCCCAAGTTATTTTTA
This sequence comes from Pinus taeda, assembly GCA_000404065.3. Taxonomy (NCBI): domain Eukaryota; kingdom Viridiplantae; phylum Streptophyta; class Pinopsida; order Pinales; family Pinaceae; genus Pinus; species Pinus taeda. The sequence continues at coordinate 162,732 of APFE030834321.1, forward strand.
AAGAAGGTAATTAGGATGTTTTGACACTACACTAGGAGTTAGTTAACATCAGCTTGCTTTAATGTATTATTAGGTTAAAGTATGCTTTCAGTGTGTTTCTTTAGTGAAAAATTGTAATTATAAATCTGACAGTAGAATAACTATAAACTAGTGATAATATGTTTGTTTAACTTAGAACAGAAACCTGCTTCACATCTATTTACTCTGGCATAAACTCTGAACATCCTCTCAGATGGTGGCATTTTGTGGTATCCTTTTTAACCTTTGATTTCCTACCAATCTCTAGTGCAGCCTACTCCTGATGTGTGAACTTTTTATATCTGCAGAAGGTTAGGTTGGAAAGAAAACACTTTCAATGAAGTCATTTTTTTTGGACAAAATATCTTTATAAAATTTGCAAAATACAACCCAAGTTAAATGCAATTATACAACACTCTGATTATGTGGTTAACAAGTTTTCATAATATCAGGACCAATAAGGAGATCACACATAACCTCAGATATGGCCTTCTACTATTACAGAGGGATCACAAGTCACATACAATTGTAGAATGAGAATGAAAAGGTTGTGCGCTAGCATTGAGCTTACTTTTAATCCCACTAATGGAGCTATGGCAATGACAACTCCATGATGGGGCTTGTCAAGGACTTTCTCAGCCAGAAGCAGCCATCCAAATGCACCCTTAACCACCGTTAACATGTAGACATGCATTTCTTTCCCTTCCTCAAATGCAATCCTGCAAGGAATCGCATCACCTGAAATTGCATTGCCACAATTGAAACCATTCAGCTACTCACTCACACATCTATTAGACTGATATTGCAAGCAACTAGAAACGAGCATATACACCTATATTGCATGTTGGAAATTAAACAACTAAAACTCACCTAAATTCACTGGAACACCAACTTTTAGGGCCACAGTATCAACACCAGCACGTTTTGCCCTGGAACTGGCAGGCAAGTCCTTCATAAGATTTGATGGTGGATCTTCGGGCAGAGTGCCTCTCAAAATAAAATTCATAAGCTGATGTAAAAGGACGCAGACCTGAGGATTTATGTTCGAAAATAATTAATGGTGTTTTCAGTGAGAGGCCACCTTTAAACATGAGAGCTATACTATCCATCCTCATATCCACAAACTTATTCATACAACAATATCATATGTATACTAGAGAAAAAACTATATCCCTAAATATTACAACCACATGACTGCCCCACCACTTGCTGCACTGTCCAAGAAAGTAAACAAAAAATCAAATCTTGGAAAGCAATTGATTTTGTATTTGTATTTCTTGCTAGAAATAACCTTCACTGCAGCCAGCATCCTTTCTTTGATAATGTAAGAAGAATCGTCACCTACAGGTGCAAAATGGAAAAGAAATGGAATTTGTAAGGATTGCATGTAAACTACTCCTTAAAAATGGTCCACCTATCATATATGATGATGAAACACAATACCATAGTTGGAGCTTTGAGCTGTTTCATAGAATAGTAACTTACCATCTGGAACATTTGGCCGAGAATCAGGTAGAAGAATGAACTTGAAATCTTTCTGAAGTGCGGGTATCTCTAAGACTGTGAAGTAAATTTGTAAGATAACAGTCAGTTCTAAAGATGAATACAATAAAGGCATGAATAGATAACAAATTACCAAAAATATAATTAAAAAATATGAATACCTTTCTTGCAGTCCTTCCATTCCTCTAAAATAGCATTTGGAATAAGATCACAACATGAATCATTGACTTCTCTCATAAGATCGTCACGAGCATTCTCATAAGCAGCCTGTAGATAGAAAATTGCCTAAAACATTAACAAATATCAAGCCAAACATATTACTTCACATGATACAAATCATTCTGATTTGTGGATAGATCTATCAAGCAGAAAACAAATAACCCATGTAAGACCAAGTTACCGGGATGAGAGAGTGTGAGAGCGAGGAGACACACAAGGGGGGCATGTGGGAGCACCCCCAATTTTTGGGAAAATCAGGGGGTATGGGTGACATCAGGGTCCCTAGCATAGAGGTCCCCATCTCTAAAATTATAAAATATAAAAATAATAGTAATAAAATCCCAACAATAACAATTCATCCAATGCAAATTCATCATTGTGCAATCTAGTGGAAATGTTATAATACTAACAATCCTGAAGTCCTGAAAATTGCTAAGTTTGTTGATTTTTATTCTATCCTTTTACTTCAACTTTTAACATTACCATTAATTCATTCCATCCAAATTTATCATTGTCCAATCCAATAGAAATGCTATAATCCTGCCAAACCTGAAATCCTAAAAACTGTTAAATCTGCTTAATTTTGAATGGGATATGAAATTTTACTTTCTCCATATGAAATCTGACAAGGTTGGAGCCACTCTCAAACATCTTGAAACAATGGTAACGTTAAAAATTTAGGAAAAAAGATTGCAAAGGTAAGACGAAGGAGATTGTCCAAGGTCATAGAATATATCACCAATAATTACAAAGGTCCTAGACTCCTCAAAGCTCTATCCCTTATTTTTGTTCTATCTTCATGTATTATTAGACAAAAACTCTAGAGAGGAATGCCTTAGGTAACCGCTTCTACTTGGTGGGGGGGTGTTGTGTGCCTAAACACCCCCATTTTGGGGAAACACATCCACCACACTTGGGAAACATTTCCCCATATGTTTCACCAAGCTCACCCCAAAGTTGTAAGGCAAAAAATCTGGAGAGGATTAACCCTGGTGACCCCTTCTAGGGGAGGATGGGGCACCCAAACATCCACATTTTGGGGAAATGTGTCTACCACACTGGGGAAATGTTTGCTCGTGTGCTTCTCCAAGCTTCCCCCAGAGGGGCGCATGGGAAAACATTTCCCCAACCATCCCCCCATCCCCAAAGCATGGGAAACGTGGGGGCACGCCCCCCACCCTCAGGGATGCTTCCCCATAGAACAACTCTACAAATAACGCCCAATGATGAGAGAGCATAATTGGTCTTTCAATGTAGCAACCATTGAAATAAGATACCATGATCTATTGATTTCACTAAAAGGTCGTGTTTATAGTAATAAAAAATTAATTCTTCCTCTTACTATAATGTCATGTGACATGTCCCTTCCTAAATCATTTTGGGACAAGATTTAATTCTGTATTATGGGGCCAATTTTGGAGTTAGTGGACCCCATTCGATGCTATTAGGAGATTAGACTAGGAGAAGATGTTTTGTTTTGTAGATAAGTTACACATGGGGGCCACCCTCACTAGGGAATTACGCACTCCTTAGTTCGATATGCATTGAGGGGGGACAACTTTTGCATGGTGTTGGTTAAGTGGAGGCCACGATGGAGGACGAAATGGAGGGAAAAGTCCCCCACGAAAACTATACAAGGAGGGAAGCTCTCCTCTTCTTATTCATTCAGGAGTGTATATCGATTTCTCTTGGTTGCGCGCGCTGCTTAGCCGAGTCACTAGTTGTTTAGCATGAGTTCTTTAGGCGAAGAGTTCACCCTTTCTTTGGGGGACTTCAAGTGCCACCCTAGGAAGGTTTCCTTCATTTCTTGAGGAGGAGAATCACATTGTGGTTTCCAATAGTAGCATTTCCTTCCACGTGGTACGCATTTATGGAGGACGCAGTGAGAGAGAAGGCTGTGTTGTTTGTGGAGCTGAGCAGTGGAGTTTTGCTGTGAGATTTTCCGAAGGAGAAGCTAAGGAGGATTGTCAGCCTTTGGGGGAGTTTGGGAGTTGATTGAGCTTCTAGTTTGACAGTGTGACTTTCACACTACTTGAGCTAGTGCAGAGGCAGTGTTTGGGAGCTCATTTGGTGGGTAGAGTATCAACCCTTGAGGCTGAGCTTTGCCGTGGAAGTTGGAGGAGTTATTCGGGGTGGAGTTTGCTCCCTTTTCAAAACTTGGAGGAAGACTTTGTGGCCATTTCTTGCAGGTCGTATTTCTAGAGTTGTTTGGAGGGCATAGGCCATACAGAAGATCAAATTTGGGAGGTTGGGTTCAGGCCAAACCCTTTCTAGTTTTTTGTGGGTTTTGGCCAAGGATCTTGTGGCTGAAGTTTCATCATTTTTTGAGCACCAGAGGCAGGTTTTCTTGCAGATCATTTCCAGCCAGTAATTGTAGTTCCTAGGAGATAGCGCAAAGCTTTAGAGGAGCAGTTGCTCTCTAGCATTTGTGATTATTTGTTGACACTTGGGTTCTGTCTAGCTTGCCCTTGAGGCAAGCCCAAGTGCTCTTCCCACACTATTGTACTTGCTCCATTCATAAATAAAATGGCTCAACTGGTTCTCATTTTTGTTGTGTATTGAGTATTTGTTGACCATTTAAATTTTTTGTGCATAAATTGAATTTGCTTTTGTATATCATTGTTTGTTTAAGTTTGGAACATTACAGTGGTATCAGAGCTTAGATTCTAGCTCAGCCGCAGGGAAAATTTCTATGAGTGAAGAAGATCGACAATATATTACTTACATAAGGCAGAGGTACCGGAGCAGGCAAAGGGCATTGGAGATTACTCTAGACACAGAGGACCGTGGGTAGACTATAGTAGTAGAAGATATGGGTGAGCCCAAGAGCAGGGAAGAGATGGCCTTCGATATCCTCTTGAAGGCTTTGAGTGATTTGGCAAAGGGGCAGAAGGAGATGTTGGACGAGATCAAAATGCAGAACCGGGAGCGAAGCACTCACCGGGAGTTCGTAGTTGGAGAGACTCTTGGGGCCTCTCAACAATTTGATCATCTTCTCCCAATCCGCAGCAGCCATCCTCGAATGAGCCAACGCAAGCTAATTTACCCTCTTTTATACCTTTGGTGCAGGGAGAGACTGGTGGGGGTGAGGATCCATCGTCGATGGGGGAGCATTTCCGGGAGTGGCAGTCGATGGGGGCAAACTTCAAAGAGGCTCTGACCTTCAGAGACTTTTGCAAGCTCAAGCAAAATGAGAAGGGGAAAGGCTATGTCATACAGAACTATGAGCTACATTGTTCTATTGGGAAAATGTATTTCCCTACATAGGATGCCACTTCCAAGTGCACAGCACGTGCTTGGGTGGAGAAGCTAGATACATACTTCCAACTGAATCGAATGACAGAGGTAGAAGCCATCAAGATGGCCACATTGCACCTGGAGGGAGAGGCACATGATTGGTCATTTCATGGTTTGTCCACTCTGGGGCATGCCAGCATGACCTCCTCTAAGGATTTCACACGGAGAGTAGTGGAGCACTTTGCTCGAAAGGATCCAGAGGCTCACTTCAGAGAGTTGACCCAGCTCTGATAGACAGGGCATCTGGACCATTATATCTCGAAGCTTTTGAGGGTCTCAAACATGGTGCCTGATTTGTCAGATGCGAGGAGAGTATACACATTTGCGGAGGGATTGACAGAGGCATTGCAAGGATCGGTGAAGTCTCGCAAACCATCTACTCCTTTGGAAGCAGTATCTTGCACACAGGATTTGCAGGGGACCATACCCAAGGCTCGAACTCCATTTCCTGCACACACTCCCTACCCTCAAAAGGGAAGTGACACTCAAGCACCTATAGCGCAAAGAGCAGCCCAAGGGCATGGTCAATTTGATGACAAGACCATGAGATACCTAAGGAGGAAGAAGTTATGCTTTACATGATGTGAGCCTTGGGCACCTGGTCATCAATGCACAGCAATCAAGGCCCATTAAATTGAGGTCTTCTCAGACAGTGATCAGGAGGATGATGAGGAGTTGCAGTTTGGTGGCGGAGACAACGAGGAGCCAGTAGGAAAGGACCACCACCACCACCTGAGGGAGGAGCATCCTTCGCACCAGCAGGGGGAGTCCTAGCTTCTTTTGCAGGATTCCCAAATTCTTGACTTTGAGGATTAGAGGTATGGTGCAGAGGCAGCATGTCTTAGTCTTGGTAGATAATGGGGCCACCCACAATTTTATTGATGCTCAGATGGTCCAAAGGAGGGGCATCACCACTACAGAGTTTGAGGGGTTCCCAGTCCTAATACTAGGGGACAAGACTATGCAATGCACTCGATATGTTCTTGCTCTGACAGTGACTATGGGGAGCTATTTGATGACAGACCACTTTTTCATGGTAGATGTATCGGACACCAATGTGATGTTGGGTGTCCAATGGTTGTATTCCCTTGGTCGGGTTACCATCGATTGGAAACAATTGGTGATGGATTTTACAGGGCCAGATGGCAAGCCGGTGGTTCTTATGGGCATGCATTCGTACCACCCTCAGATAATTTCGGCTCACCGGATGGAGGCCGATTTGAGGCATGGAGACATAGCATGGGCAGTAGAGCTAAGGATTTTAGAGGTTGGGGGAAAAACCGCACCACCACATTCGAACGTACTGTTGGGTCTTGAAAATGTCATTCATTTCCATTACACTTTCACTATTATGTCCATTCTATCACCTCCATTTCACTACTATGTCACCACATTCATCCCACTTTCATTATCATTGAGCCACATTTATGTTTTTCCAAACTTTATTAATTCTAAAGCCTTTTAAGTGAATTTGTGGTTAAAAATTAGAAAATAATGTGCATATGCTTATACCTAACAAATGGGTTGAGATTGTTGACATGTGTAGGTTGAAAGGACGCTTCTAGAAGACCCTTATGTGGCACTCTAAGGCCAAATTCGAATTTGAGTGGAAAGAATCATGGGATCATGAGGATATGTGTCACATCTCCTAATTATATTGTAATTTTATTAATCCATTGAAAAGAGTACATCAACATGATGGAATAGTGGAACTTGAGCTTGCTAAGCAAGCAAAGCAAAACCCAAAAAAATATCTCTGACCCAGCTGATGAATGGCTCTAGCAATGATGTAGATGGCTTGGTGAGAAGACTGTTGCAAATCAGCTACGACAAAACTAATCTCCAAACTCCATTGAACCACTGTAAGATTTCTGAGTGAAATATCCTCAAGAGTATTGGATTTTCGTCCAACACCCACTAGCACACCCAAGGGTTTCCGTCCTGAGCTACCCATGAAGTAGAGAATCGGGCTCTCAACCTCTCATACAAGAAGTAATATCAAATCCAATGTCATGTCCCTTCTTAAATTGTTTTGGAGCAAGATTAATTTTTGTATTATGGGGCCAATTTTGGAGTTAGTGGACCCCCTCCAATTTTCTTAGGAGATCAGACTTAGGAAAATTTGTTTGTTTTATAGTTCAGTTACACATGGGGGCCACCCTCACTAGGGAATTACGCACTCCCTAGTTTGATTTGCATGGAGGGGGTTAACTTTTGCATGATGGTGGTTAAGTGAGGGACCACGATGGAGGACAAATTGGAGGGAAACGTGCTCCATAAAATCTATATAAGGAAGGCAGCTCTCCTCATCTCATTCATCGTCAAGTATATTGATTTCTCTTTGGTTGCTCGAGTTGTTTAGCACGAGTTCTTTAGGTGAAGAGCTCACCCTTTCATCGGGGGACTTCGAGTGCCACCTTTGGAAGGTTTTCTTCATTTCTTCAGGAGGAGGATCACATTGTGATTTCCAACTCTAGCATTCACTTCCAGGTGGTTTGTAATACTGGAGGACGCAATGGAGAGGAGGCTGAGTTTGTTGGTGGTGCTTTGCAGTGGAGTTTGGGTGTGAGATTTTCTAGAGAGGAAGCGAGGGAGGATTGTTAGCATTTGGGAGAATTTGGGAGTTGATTGAGCTTCTTGTTTTCCAATGTGACTTTCGCACTACCTGGGCCAATGCAGAGGCAGTATTGGGAGCTTACCTGGCTGATAGAGTATCAATCCTTGAGGCTGAGCTTTTCCCTGGAGGTCAGAGGAGATATTTGGAGTGGTGTTTGCTTCCCTTTCGGAGCTTGCAGGAGGACTTTGTGGCCATTCCTTGTAGGTCGTATTTCTGGAGCAGTTTGGAGGACATGGGCCACAGAGGAGGTCGACTTTGGGAGGTCGGATTCAGGCAAAACCCTTTCTTGGTTTTTGTGAGTTTTGGCCAAGGAGCTTGGCGCTGAAGTTTCATCATTTTCTGAGCACCGAAGATTTTTTGTAGTTCCATTCCAGCCAGCAGTGCAGTTACTGGGAGACAGCACAAAGCAATAGAGGAGCAGTTACTTTCCAGCATTAAGATTATTTTTTTACACCGGGGTCCTATCAACCTTGCCCTTGAGGCAAGCCCAGGTGCATTTTCCACACTATTGTACTTGCTCCATTCCATTAATGAAAGGGCTCAGTTGGTTCTCATTCCTGATGTGTATTAAGTATTTGTTGATCGATTAATTTTTCTGTGTATGAATCGTATTTGTTTTTGTATATCACTATTTGTTTAAGTTTGGAACATTAGAGTGGTATCAGATCTTAGATTCTAGCTCAGCCGTGGGAAAACTTTTCTACGAGTGAGGAGGACCCACAGAATATTACTTATAGAAGACAGAGGTACCAGAGTAGGAAAAGGGAGTTGGAGATTACTCCAAACATGGAGGATCGTGGGAAGACTACAGTAGCAGAAGATATGGGTGAGCCCAAGAGCAGGGAATAAATGGCTTTCAACAACCTCATGGAGGCTTTGAGTGATTTGGCGAAGGGGCAGAAGGAGATGCTGGATGAGATCAAGATGCAGAAACGGGAGAGAAGCACTCACCGGGAATTCGTAGTTGGAGAGACTTCAAGGGCCTCTCAACAGTTCAATCACCCTTCACCTACTGCGTAGCGGCCATCCTCTTGTGAGCCAACTCGAGCCACTTTACCCTCTTTTATACCTTTAGCGCAGGGAGAGACTAGTGGAGGAGAGGATCCATCGTTGATGGGGGAGCATGTTGAATTTTCTAAGTCTAGTCGTTAGAAAATTAATCTATATTCTGCTGGATAATTTCTTCTACTTGTTTAAATTCGAACAAGTTATTTAATACATTTAAATACCGAAATAAACACAATACAGTCACAACATCTACAGATCATCAACTGAAGGAAAACAAGCACACAAGTGACACCGTTATTTTTGGACAAATGTCCCTGGAAAAACCCAATGCGGGAAAACAGGTGCAGCTATTCAGAGGATTATATTATTATGCAGTCTATCTGAGTACAACAGGGTGCCTAACCGGCTCCCCCGACAAAGAAAAATACATAGCAACAATACCTCTATATTCCAAAACAAGTATTCAAAAAACTTGTCCCACGAAACCCTCTCCGGCACAACTGAAGCTCAGCATTGGCCCTTTTGGCCTCTGTGTCAACCTCCTGCTAACCTGCTTCAGCCCTAGGGCCCTCTGCGTCAGCCCTCTAAGGCACTGCACAGCCTCTGGGACCCTCTACGTCACTCCAGCAACCTCTGCGTGGATAACGCAGTTCCTCTGGCCTCTGCACTGTCTCTACTGGGCTCTGTGTAGTCTGGACTGGTTGCTGCTCTCGCTCTCTCTGCTTCTGCATTGGTCTCTCAATATTGTCTCTGCCTCTCTGCCTCGTACTCATTGCCCCTCATTGTTGATCACTGATTCAACTTTGTTTAGCAACCCCGCTCTAACAAAATGAATCACTGATCACTCTGGTGTGTTCTCCAACTGACCCTCAAACCTCTTCTTATACTTTTCTCGTTGGTCCTTCAACAGCCGAGATTAAATCTCTAATCAACGGCTAAAATTACGTTTGGATTGATCCATGACTTTTGGAACCTTCTAACCTAGTTTCATAGTAATACCCATTAATATTTTATTTTTCTTAAGTTTAGACTTAGTAACTCCATTAAAAATATTAATTATTTTAATATTTTCCAAACCGAGTCAAATCTGTCCAAACTCCAAACCATTTCTAGGCCTTGGAGATCTCATGTGCTTTAGACTCTCCACCAATTTTCATGGTTAGAGCACATCTGATGCAACCCCAAATCAACACTAACTCTTAACAAGGACTGTGCTCTAATAATACTCCACACTGACCCTCACCCTGATTATCCAGCATCGGTCCCTGTGTTGATGCTAAGCCTCCCCGCCAAACATCCTCTGCACTGCTGCATCCTGTACTGCTGCCCATGGCCCTGCCACTGCCACTACTGCATCCGTATGATAGCTCCCTCTGCATCCGTGTTGTTGCTGGTCCATCCTCCCAACAATGTATCTGCACTGCATCCCCTCTCATCATGTTGCATCGTTCTACTACATACTGCTACTGCACTGCAACTCAGTTACTGAGAAGTAAGTACCTGATCCACCCAACTTTTGACCTGTCAGGCTAGAAACACTCCCAATGCAAAAGCTCCCTCTGCCGCTCATAATTGCTCCCTTTACTGACCTCTGCGTTGTTGCAACAACTCCCTACATCTCACACCTTTGCACACCTCTTTGTGCCATCCTGCACTGGTGTAACACTCTCGTGCCTCTCGCACTGTTGCAGCCTGCTAGCCTCGCGCTGCCCAGGGACTCTTGCACTATAGCACTCTTTGCCACTTCATCTGCATCCGTCTCTACAACATCCACCAGTCCTGCTACTCCTCTTCGGGGCTCTGTTAGCAAGGTATAATCCAAGAAGTTGGGAACCTCAAGGATCCTTCCCCTCATCGCCTGTAGTCATCCTGACTACAACGCGATGTCTACCCACTTCTTCTCAAGTGGCACGTGAGCACTCATGGCACAATCGTCATACTCCTCGACTTCTTTCTCCGCACTCGCTGGCGCTGCCTTCGAGTCAGAAGCCTCTCCCTTACTCTTCTTCCTTGGACACTGGTTCGCATAGTGACCCAATTCCCCACGATGGAAGGACTTGACCTTGGACAGGTCCTTCCTTCTTCTTCCTCTTTTCTTGCTTTCCCAAGGATGCTAGAGTCGCATCCTCTTCCTCTTCCTTCCTGATCCTGATCCCTTTGCCACTACTTCCCGCCTTAGTCAGCCATTTGATCTCTTCTTGACGAAGAGCCGCCCACAGTGCTTCCCAATCCAGAAGACTCATCCTACCCAGTATGCTTTGGACAAATGTCGCCCAATCCTCGGAGACTGCATTAAGTGTGGTCCTTACCATCAACTCCTGCTCCAGCATGGCCCCTATGGAAGTTGGTCACAGATCTCCTTCAACCGACCAAGGAAGACATCTATTTGCTCTCCCTTCTGCATCTAGTATGACCTTAGCTGATTCTCCAGGATCATCTTCCTCTGCACGGAAGTATGCTAGTACAATGTCTTCAAAATGTCCCACTTCTCCTTTGTCATTTCCTTCTCGGCAATATGTGACCCACATGATCCTTGACCCCATCAAGGATGATACACTTTGCCTTAGCCATTGCCTCCTTGTACCTTTCATTAGCTACTGGGTCAACTGGGATAGCCATCACTCTCAAGGTGAAGCCCTTGATACAATGTTTATCTAGAATGGACAAGATCCTCGCCTTCCAGACCACAAAGTTGGACGCTCCATCCAGCTTATCATGATCTCTCATCCCATTCACGGCCATCTTGCTGCTCTTATGTTGACTCCTTCAAGTCTCTCTACTTCCCGCCTGGAAGTTCTCGGTTCGCCTCGTGCTGAGTCTCTCTACTTCTCGTCTAGAAGTTCTCAATTCGACTCTTGCTGAGCCTCTCTACATCCCGTCTGGAAGTTCTCTTCTGGACTCTCTGTGAGTCTTGATTTCCCTCCTAGAAGTATTTCTGCCAACTATCAAGTTGCTCCTCTCCGATTGCCTATGCAATTGCAACATTGATCTGGCTTCCTTGGATAGAAATCTGCCTCGGCAGCAACTCCCTCTACCTTGGTCTTGCCCCGTTAAGTATTGTTCTAACCACAGTACCCACCAGCTTCGCTCCCGCAAACTGCCCACAGCTTCCTTCGCCCCAGCAACTGAAGGATAGAGCCTCTTGGCTCTGTGCAATCCCCGACACTAGCAAAACCACTCCCTTAGCCAACTGCGTCAACCCTCCTGGCCTCTGCATGAGCCTCTTTCTGCCCTCCTCAACCTCTGCGCTGCCTCTCTCTAGCCTAGACAGATGACACAGTCCCTCTGCGTCAACCCTTCCTCTGTCGCTTCTGCAAGGATCAAGCTATTGTCACTCGAGACAGCTAATTCTACTACAAATGCTCTTCACAGCTGATGCCTTCAGTTTTCCTGTGATCTGCAACCACTCTAATACCATTCAATTTTCTAAGTCTAGCCGTTAGAAAATTAATCTGTATTTTGTTGGTTTATTTCTTCTACTTGTTTAAATTCGAACAAGCACACAAGTGACACCGTTATTTTTGGACAAATGTCCCCGAAAAAACCCAATGCTGGAAAAAGAGTGCAGCTATTCAGAGGGTTATATAACATATTATTATGCAGTCTATCCTAAGTCACAGGACACGTCCCCCAGGGTCCCGTGTCCCGTATTTTACGTATTGGACACGAAAACGGCCCTAATATGTGTCGAATACGATTTTAACCGTGTCATGAAAACTTGAATACGTATTCGTCGTTTTCCTTCGTGTCCTAAATGTAGCATACGCGTATTTGGTTTGTCGAATACATTGCCCTAACGTATTTCGATGTGTTGAATACGTACTGGGAAAAAAACAAAAATTAAATCCTACGCGTTGGTCTATTCCGGGTTATTTTCGTCTGGAGCTGTCGTCTGGAGCTGTGAGCAGGGTGTTTGCCTTTGAAGTGTGCAGTGTTCAAGACCGTAAACCTGGAAATTTTGACATACTTGGCAACAATATTTTTATGAATATGAAAAATATATTTTTAGTGAATATGAAAATATTTATATATATATAAATATTGACATACTTGGCAACAAATTCACTGGAAATTTCCAGTGAACATCCAAACAGTAAAATTGTGACCGATACTCACCCCTCTTTTGCTAGAAGTTTACATACGTTTTGTAACTCTGGCTCAGAAAGATGCGAAAAAATGTCACGTGGATGTGTAGCCTTGTTGACACCGGAAATAGAGGCCTCAGAAACACCATTTGTTTTAGTTTCCACATCACTCTTGTGAATCTCAGTTTCAGGTCTGGTTGTAGAACATTCATCCCTTTCAGTATTTAAAGCCACATTAGACACCATTTCAGGCATAGCTTGAGTTTCTTTCCCCATATTCAAAACATCCTCTCCATATGAAGAATGTGATTCATCCTTGAGTTCAACATTCTTGAGAACCACATTGAGAAGATCCATGACTTGTATGGCATAAAGTAAATGATGGCATCAATCAACACATTTGGAAAACTGTAGTTTAGTTATGGGTACAGCCAAGTTTTTAATGAATATTAAACACAATACCATGTTCAACAACTACATAAAAACAGTTGAATCACAAGGAGGACAAGCTAAATCTAATGAAAAGTAGAACAATACCTGCTCCAAGTGACTACTGCTTCGTAAGACAAGTGGCTCATTAAGAAGTTTTAGATGCACAGACAGAGATATTTCTCCTTTCTGGAAGCCATCCAAAGACCACGAAACACACTTTTTGTCAAGTAACTTTTCTTTCCCTTTAGCTTTCTTCAACTCTAAAGTTGTCCTACATGATGACTCCAGTGTTGAACATGGTTCCATATAAACTAGAAGATTTGCAACAGATAAACGATTTGTTGCCAAGTATGTCAAAATTTTTAGTGAATATGAAAATATATATATATATATATATATATATATATAAAACGTGTCCCCCGTGTCCTGTTTCCAGGTCGCTGCGTTTCGTATTGAATACTCGTATTTACGTGTCCTCCGTGTCTCGTGTCCACGTGTCATGTGACTTAGAGTCTATCTAAGTACAACAAGGTACCTAACCGACTCACCCGACAAAGAAAAATACACAGCATTAATACATGTATAGTCAGAAACAGGTATTCAGAAAACCTATCCACAAAAACCTTTCTAGCACAATTGAAGCTTAGCGCTGGCCGTTCTGGCCTCTGCGTCAACCTACTGCTAACCTGCGTCAACCCCATGACCCTCTAAGTCAGCCTTCTGAGACACTGCGCAGCCTTTGGGACCTTCTACGTCACTCCAGCAGCCTTTGCGTGGATGACACAGTCCCTTTGGCCTCTACACTAGCCTGCACTGGTTTCTGCTCTCACTCTCTCTGCTTCTACGTTGGTCTCTCAGTATTGTCTTTGCCTCTCTGCCTCGTACTCACTGCCCCTTGCTGTTGATCACTGATTCAACTTTGCTTAGCAACACTGCTCTAGAAAAATGAATGACTTATCACTCTGGTGTGTTCTCCAACTGACCCTCAAGCCTCTTATACATTTCTCGTTGGTCCTTCAATGGCCGAGATTAAATCTCTAATCAACAGTGACGATTAGATTTGGCTCCATCCATGACTTTTGGAACCTTCAAACCAGTTTTATATTAATACCCATTAATATTTTATTTTTCCTAAGTTTAGACTTAGGAACTCCATTAAAAATATTAATTATTTTAATATCTCCCAAACCGGGTACAATCTGTCCAAACCATTTCTGGGTCTTGGAGATCTCATCTGCTTTAGCCTCTCCACCAATTTTCATGGCTAGAGCACATCCGATACTACCCCAAATCAATAGAGAATTTCTGGGAGTGGCAGTCCATGGGGACAGACTTCAGAGAAGCTCCGACCTTTAGAGACTTTTGCAAGCTCAAGCAGAACGAGAAGGGAAAAGGTTATGGTACGCAGAACTATGAGCTACATCGTTCTATTGGGAAAATGTATTTGCCTACATATGATGGCACTTCCAAGTGCACAGCTCGTGCTTGGGTAGAGAAGTTGGACACATACTTCCAGCTGAATCGGATGACAGAGGTAGAAGCCATCAAGATGGCCACATTGCACCTGGAGAGAGAGGCACATGATTGATGGTTTCATGATTTTTCCACTCTAGGGCATCCAAGCGAGACCTCCTATGTTGACTTCACGTGGACAGTAGTGGAGCGCGATCAGAAGGATCCAGAGGCTCACTTCAAGGAGTTGACCCAGCTCCGACAAATAGGGCATCCTAAGCATTATATCTCGAAGTTTTTGAGGGTCTCAGTCATGGCACCTGATTTGTCAAATGCGAGGACAGTATACACATTTGTAGAGGGGTTGATAGAGCCATTGTGAGGACTGGTGAAGTCTCGCAAAACATCTACTCTTCTGGATGCAGTATCTTGCACTCAGGATTTGCAGGGGGCATTACCAAGGCCCGAGGTCCATTTCCTTTACACACTCCCTACCCTGAGAAGGGAAGTGACACTAGAGCACCCACATCGCTGAGAGCAGCTCAAGGGCGTGGTCAATTGGATGAGGAGACCAGGAGAGACCTAAGGAGGAGGAAGTTGTGTTTTACATACCGAGAACCTTCCACACCTAGTCATCGGTGCACAGCAGGCAAGGCCCATTACATCAAGGTCTTCTCAGACAAATGATCAGGAGGATGATGGGGAGTTGGAGTTTGGTGGCGAAGACAGCGAGGACCCAACAGGGAGAGGACCACCAGCACCACCACCTCAAGGAGGAGCATCTTTCGCACCAACTGGGGGAGTCCTAGCTTCTCTGTGCGGGATTCCCAATTTTTTACTGTGAGGATCAGAGGTACGATGCAAGGGCAGTGTGTCTCAGTCTTGGTGGACAGTGGGGCCACCCACAATTTTATTGAAGCTTAGATGGTCCAGAGGAGGGGAATAACCACCACAGAGTTTGAGGGGTTTTCAGTCCTAGTACCAGGAGACAGGACCATGCAGTGCACTCGATATGTTCCTGCTCTGACAATGACTATGGGGAACTATTCGATGACAGACCACTTTTTCGCGGTGGATGTACCAGACACCAATGTGGTGTTGGGTGTCCAATGGTTGTATTCCCTTAGTCGAGTTACCACATATTGGAAACAACTGGTGATGGAGTTTGCTAGACTGGATAACATGCCGGTGGTTCTTAGGGGCATGCATCCCTACCACCCTCAGACAGTTTTGGCCCACCGAATGGAGGCCAATTTGAGGCATGGTTACATAGCATGGGCAGTAGAGTTGAGGATTTCAGAGGTTGGGGGAAGACTATAATGTTGATTTTTGGTAGCATCGGATGTGCTCTAGCCATGAAATTTGGTGGAGAGACTAAGGCACATGAGGTCTCCAAGACCCAGAAATCGTTTGGAGAAATTCACCCGGATGAAGAGATATTAAAATGATACATATTTTTAATGAGTTCCTAAGTCTAAACTTAGGAAAATTAAGATATTAATGTGTATTAATATAAAATGGGTGAGAAAGTTCAAAGGGACGAGGATCAAGCAGGAACTAATCTTAGTCGTTGATTAGGGACTTAATCTCGGTTGTTGAACTGTCAACAACAAAAGTATAAGAGGAGGTTTGAGGATCAGATGAAGACACACCAAGAGAGATCAAGAATTCGTTTTCTGGGGCTAGATTTGCTGCGGAAATCGAGTTGGAGATCAGTTGCAGTGAGGGGCAGTTCAACAAGGGATTTCAATCCAAAGCTGAAGAATACATATCAGAGAGGCAACAAAGTGTTAGAAGAGGCAGCGCAGAGCATAGGAGGGTTGGCACAGAGGCTAAGGAGGCCAGCGCAGAGGACGCAAAGGGTCGTAGAGGCTGACGCAGAAGCCGCAGAGGCTTACGCAGAAGTCGAAGAGGGCTTCAAAGGCAGCGTTGGGAGAGTCTGTGGGGCAGACTAGGAGCTGATCAGCTGACGCAAAGCCGACGAATGGTAACGTAGTTCCTGAAGGGTGACGCAGTTCTAGAGGAGTGCTTGGAGCAGCTTTCGTTGTCCAGCACAAGGAACAGCGGGAGTCACTGTGTCATAGTTCATCTGGTTGCTGATTTGTCGAAATATCTGTCTCCGTATAGAGGTACTATTGCCGAGGATATTCTCTGAAGGGTGAGCCATTTCTGGCAACCCAGTTGTATTCAGAAATCTATTTAATAACAAAACCCTCATATATGTTGCACCGGTTTTGTCGAATTGGGTTTTTCTAGGGACGATTGTCCAAAAATAACAATGTCCCTTTTGTTAGTGTTTTTGTTTACTTCAGTGCATGATCTGTATATTTGTGAAAGTGGCATTTGTGCTTACTTCGATATTTATGCATTTAAATAACTTGTTAATGTAAATAACAAGTAGGAGATTGTGAACCAAACATTGCAGTAGAGGTTTCAAATGTGTTAGATTCAGGAATTTTCAAATGGTATCAGAGCAATTGCAGATCATAGGAGACTGAAGGCACCAGCCAGAAAATCTGAGAGTTTGCAGCAGAGAAGCAGTTGTCCCAAGAGATAGCATTGTTCCAGAGCTGAAGAGGCAAGGGGAGGAGTGACGCAGTGCTAAGAGGGTGACGGAGAGGCTCACGCAATGCCTGCATCAACATTCTAAGCCAGGAGAAGGACCAGTGCAAAGGCAGAGTGGGGCAGAATAGGCTCATGTTGAGCCACGTCATCTTTCTCAGCCAGGAAGGATTGACACAGTTGGCCGGAAGGAGCAGATTTAGCCCAAGCCATGATTGCACAGAGCCTGAAGTGCTCAAATTTTTCAGTTGTCGGGGCTAAAGGAGTTGTGCAGATTTTGATTTGAGCTAGTGGGACGTTGTTTCTGTCTGGGCAGAACAGTGTCTAAGGGAATTGAACCAAGGTAGAGGGAAGCACTACCTGACAGATTTCTAGCCAAGAAATCTAGATCCGAGTTGCAGCGGCAAAGGAGGATTGGAGAGGAGTGATTTGACAGTTGACCAGAGGATTTCCAGGAGAGAAGTCGAGACTTAGAGGGAGTCTAGAAGAGGAGCAGAGATGGCAGTAAACAGATTGAGGGATCAGGACAGATTGGACAGGGATTCCAATTTTGTCATCTAGAAGGCTAGGATCCTGGCAATCCTGGATAAACATGGCATCAAGGACTATGCCTTGAAAACCATAGATGTCCTAGTTGACCTGAATGCAAATGAGAAGTATGAGGAAGCCGAGGTGAAAGCAAAATGCATGATTCTAGACAGGGTCAAGGATTACATCATACCACATATTGCTGAGAAGAACACAGCAAGGGAGATGCGACAGGCGCTGACCACCTTATACCAAGACTCTTCTGTGTAGGAGAAGATGTTATTAGAGAATCAACTGAGGTCATATCAGATGCAAAAAGGAGAGGAGATAGATATGTTCCTTCTCAGGTTGCAAGGAATTTGTGACCATCTGACTTCCATGGGGTCTAAACCAAATCTAGAGTTTATGGTCAGGACTGCTCTAAATGCAGTCTCCGAGGACTAGGAGACATTTGTCCAAAGCATTTTGGGTAGAGCGACTCCCCCCAGTTGGGAGGAGATGTGGGCATCTCTTTGATAGGAAGAGATCAGGTGGTTGACTAAGGCGGGAAGTAGCGGTAAGGGAGTTCGAATTAAGAAAGAGGAGGAGGAGGATGCATCTCTAACATCCGCAGAACAGCAAGGGATTCAGAAGAAGAAGAAGAAAGATATCTTCAAGGTCAAGTGCTTCAACTGTGGGGAGCTAGGACATTATACATCTCAGTGCCCCAGGAAGAAAGGCAAGGGAGACGCTTCTGGCTTAAAGGCAGCTCCGGCAAAGGCAGAGAAGGATGTCAAGACTACTGACAATTGTGCCATGAGTGCTCATGCACCTCTAGAGAAGAGGTGGGGACACATAGAGCTATAGTCGAGAGGACTACAGATGAGGGGCAAGACCCTTGAGGTGCCCAAACTCCTGGATCACATACGGCTATAGAAGCCCATAACGAAAGTAGCGTGATGACAGGTGTCAGGTGGAGCAAGGTGTGATGGAGCGGCAAGGTAGTGCCAGAGTGCAGAAGTTTGTAGCATCGTAGTGGAGGTTGCAGCAGTGCGAGAGGCACAGAAGAGGTTGCAGCAGCGCAGGGGCAACAGAGGGAGCACAAGATAGCAGCAAAGGTAGCTTCAGCATCACGAAGCTTCCAAACTACCCAAGATGTCAGTATTTGGGTAAAGTCATTTACTTACTTCTCGGTAACTAAGTTGCAGTGCAGCGGTTAGCAGTGGTTGTGTTCTAGCGGCATGATGGAGCATGTTGAGAGGGAGTTGCATTATAGATGTAGTAGTGGCAATGGCACTGTCATGCGCAGCAGTAAAAGAAGCAGCACTACAATGGATGTGAGGCAGCAGGCATAGCATCAGCACAGAGGACTGATGCGGGGGATCAGTGTGATGCTTCTATGGTGAAGCATTGCTAAAGAACATTCCTCACTAAGAGGGAGTGTTGATTTTTGGTAGCATAGAATGTGCTCTAGCCATGAAATTTGGTGGAAAGGTTAAGGCACATGACATCTCCAAGATCCAGAAATCATTTGGAGAAATTCCACCTAAATGAAGAGATATTGAAATAATTAATATTTTTAATGAGTTCCTAAGTCTAAACTTAGGAAAATTAAAATATAAATGTGTATTGATATAAAATGGATGAGAAAGTTCTAAGTGACGAGGATCAAGCCAGATCTAATCTTAGCCATTGATTAGGGACTTAATCTCGGTCGTTGAATTGTCAACAGGAAAAGTATAAGAGGAGGCTTGAGGGTCAGTTGGAGACACACCAAGAAAGATCAAGAATTCGATTTTTTGGTGTTGGGTTTGCTTAGGAAATCGAGTTAGAGATCAGTTGTAGTGAGGGGCAGTTCAGCAAGGAATTTCGATCCAAGGCTTAAGAATACATATCAAAGAGGCAGCAAAGTGTCGAAAGAGGCAGCGCAGAGCCTAGGAGGGTTGACATAAAGGCAAAGGAGGCTAGCGCAGAGGATGCAAAGGGCCGTAGAGGCTGACGCAAAAGTCGAAGAGGGCTTCAGAGGCAGCACTGGAAGAGTCTATGGGGCAAAATGGGAGTTGGTCAGCTGACGTAGAGCGAGGAAGGGTGACACAGCTCCTTAAGGGTGATGCAATTGTAGAGGTGTGCTTGGAGCAGCACTCGTTGTCCAACACAAGGAACAACCAGAGTCACTGTAGGATTGTTCATCCGGTTGTTGATTTGCCGAAATATTTGTCTCCAGTTACAGGTACTACTGCCGAAGATGTTCTCTGAAGGGTGAGCCATTTCTAACACCCTAGTTGTATTCAGAAATCTACTTAATAATAAAACCCTCATATATGATGCACCAATTTTCCTGAACTGGGTTTTTCTGGGGACAATTGTCCAAAAATAATGGTGTCCCTTGTGTTATTGTTTTTGTTTACTTAAGTGCATGATTTGTATATCTGTGAAGGTTGCATTTGTGTTTACTTCGATATTTATACATTTAAATTGCTTGTTAATGTAAAGCACAAGTAGGAGATAGTAAACTAGACATTGCAGTAGGGATTTCGAATGTGTTAAATTCGGGAATTTTCACATGTAACACCACATCCGGACATTAAGGCAGTTCTGGATAGATATCTGATAACCTTTGGAAATATACCGCTGAGGCAACCACCTGACAGGGGATTCAAGCACACTGTATAGTTGGAGCCTCGTGTGCAGGCAGTCATCACTACACCCTATAGTCATCCCAAGGCCTATAAGGATGAGATCGAGAGAGCCATCAGGGAGTTATTGGCGTTGGGTCACATCAGACCGAGTTCCAATCCATTTGCTTCTTCGGTTGTGCTGGTGAAGAAGGACAGGACTCTCCACATGTGCATTGACTACAAGGCCCTCAACAAGAAGACACTGAAGAAAATGTATCCCATTTCGCGCATTGATGAGTTGATGGATGAGCTTAGAGGAGCCCAGTACTTCTCTAAGATAGATTTGCGGTCAGGGAATCTCAGATCTGGGTTAGAGAACAGGACATTCTGAAGACAACCTTCAAGTGTCATTATGGACATTTCGAGTTCTTGGTCATACCTCTGAGGATGACCAATGCACCGACTACTTTCCAGTCATGCATGAACCACGTGTTTTGAGGCCAGTTGAGGAGGTGTGTACTAGTATTCTTTAATAACATCTTGATCTACAGCAGGACATGGGAGGAGCACCTGCAACACTTAGAGACAGTCTTGCGTATATTGGAGGAGCAGTTCTATGCCAAGATGTCCAAGTGTGAGTTTAGGCTGATAGAGATGCTTTACTTGGGACACATCATAGGTGTAGATGGGGTCAAAGTGCACGAGGAGAAGATTCGAGCCATTCGAGATTGGCAGAAACGCCGAGATGTGATAGCGTTGAGAGGATTTTTGGGCATCTTTACCTATTATCGGAAGTTCGTGAAGGGCTTCTCGCAGAGGGCAGCACCCCTTACTGATCTGACTAAGAAAGGGGCTTTGTGTGGACGGAGGGAGCTCAGGTAGCATTTGCTTGCCTCAAGGAGGTGATGAGTTGTTGTCCGGTATTAGCACTCCCAGATTTTACTCAGACTTTCGCATTGGAGTGCGATGCATCAGGTGTAGGGATCGAGGCAGTCTTGTCCCAAGGAGGGCACCCCATTACTTTTGAGAGTCGGACTTGGCCATAATGCAAGCATTGGCCAAATTTAGACAGTATTTGGTGGGGAATCAATTTCGGGTGAAAACGGATCACAACAGTCTTTGCCATTTCATGGGGCAACATGGCCTCAATGACAGACAACAGAGATGGGTCAGCAAGGTGCAGGCCTACGATTTTGACATTGAGTATGTGCAGGGGAAGCACAACATAGTGGCGAATGCACTATCCAAGAGACCAACCGGGCTTTCACTCATGAGCATTTGTCATGACTAGAAGGCTCAATTATGGGTAGAGTACTCCAAGGATCGTCGGACGTGTGAGATCTCGAAGGGTAGTTATACAGATGAAAGCTACACGATGATGGATGAGGTTATCTATTATAAGGGGCACATATTTTTGGTTTCGGTATCACAGTTGAGAGAGCGTGTCCTTCGAGCAGCTCGTGATTCTCCTTTCTCTGGGCACCACGGGTTTAGGAAGACATATATGGCAGTGACAGAGCGCTTCACTTGGAAGGTCCTCAAGGGAGATGTGTTGAGGCATGCGCAAGAGTGCGAAGCTTGTCAGAGGAACAAATGAGAGTTAACCGATCCAACAGGATTGTTGCAGCCTCTTCCCATCCCTGAGGGGAAATGGAAGAGCATCTCTATGGATTTCATCACTAGACTTCCCTCGGTACAAGGGAAGGATTGTATTTTTGTTGTGGTCGATCGGCTGACCAAGTTTGCACACTTCTTTGCAATACCGACACGATATTCAGCCTCACAGGCGGTAGAGTTTTTCTTCAGGGAGGTCTTTCGTCTGCACGGACTCCCTAAGAGCATAGTCAATGACAGGGATAGCCAATTCATGGGAGGATTTTGGCAGGACCTCTTCAGAATAGTCGGCACTAAGCTCACCCCAAGCACCAGCTATCATCTGCAAACTGATGGTCAGACAAAGAGGGTGAACCAGTGGTTAGAGGGCTATCTCAAGAATTATGTGACAGGGCAGCAGAGAGCTTGGATTCGATGGTTGCACCTGGGAGACTATTGTTACAACACCACCCATCATATGTCCATTGGTATGACTCATTTCCATGCCTTATATGGTTATGATGCTTTGTCTTTCGCTAATATTGTTTTTGGAGACAACAAGGCCCCAAAGGTCATGGATTGGATCCTAGAGAGCAGGGATATCCTCAAGGCTCTTAAGGATAACTTACAGACAACCCAGAACTAGCAGAAGATGTAAGTCGACCGTCATCGAGTAGAGAGGAATTTTGAGGAGGGGTACTTGGTCTACCTTTATTTGCAGCCATACCGACAGTCCACACTGACACAAAAGGGGGCCGAAAAGCTGCAATCGAGATTCTTTTGGCCATACAGAGTGATCAGGAGGGTTTGAGAGGTGGCTTACGAGTTGGAGCTACCACCAGGGAGCAGGATTCATAACATCTTTCATGTGTCATGCCTCAAGAAGGTGTTGGGGCAGCAAGTTACAGTAGTCATGGAGTTGCCTCTGCTTGATGATGAGTGGCATTTGATCCTAAAGCCAGAGGACATCTTGGAGAACAGGGAGATGAAGCTCAGAAGCAAGATCATCAAAGAGTATTTGGTGCGTTGGGAGAGTTTACCAGATGGGGATGCCACTTGGGAGTGAGAGCACATTCTTGAGCATCCAGCATTGAAGTTGCTTGGGGACAAACAACATTTGGGAAGGGAGGACTGTCATGTCCCTTCCTAAATTGTTTTGGAACAAGATTAATTTTCATATTATGGGACCAATTTTCGAGTTAGTGGACCCCATTCGATTTTATTAGGAGAATAGAGTTAGGAAAAGTTGTTCGTTTTGTAGTTAAGTTACACATGGGGGCCACCCTCACTAGAGAATTACACACCCCCTAGTTCGATTTGCATGGAGGAGGTTGACATTTGCATGATGGTGGTTAAGTGAGGATCCATGATGGAGGACGAATTGGAGGGAAAAGTGCTCCATGAAATGTATATAAATAAGGCAACTCTCCTCATCTCATTCATCACCCATGTATATCGATTTCTCTTTGGTTGTTCGAGTTTCTTAGTCGAGTCACTAGTTGTTAGCACGAGTTCTTCAGGCGAAGAGCTCACCCTTTCTTCGGGCGACTTCGAGTGCCACCCTAGGAAGGTTTTCATCATTTCTTTAGGAGAAGGATCACATTGTGATTTCCAGTAGCAGCATCCACTCCCAGGTGGTGCATATTACTAAAGGAGGCAATGGAGAGGACATCAAGTTTGTTGTGGGTGCTTTGTAGTGGAGAGGACGTCAAGTTTGTTGGTGGTGCTTTGTAGTGGAGTTTGGGTGTGAGATTTTCCGAGAGGAAGCTAGCGAGGATTGTCAACATTTGGGAGTTGATTGAGCTTCTTGCTTTGCAGTGTGACTTTTGCACTACCTAGGCTAGCGCAGAGGCAGTATTGGGAGCTTACTTGGTGGGTAGAGTATCAGTCCTTGAGGTTGAGCTTTGTCATGGAAGATAGAGGAGATATTTGGAGTGGTGTTTGCTTCTTTCAGAGCTTGGAGTCACATTGTGATTTCTAGCAGCAGCATTCACTTCCAGGTAGTGCATATTACAGGAGGACCCAGCCGAGAGGACGCCGAGTTTGTTGGTGGTGCTTTGTAGTGGAGTTTGGGTGTGAGATTTTCCGGAGAGGAGGCTGGCAAGGATTCTCAACATTTGGGAGCTGATTGAGCTTCTTGCTTTGCAGTGTGACTTTCGCACTACCTAGGCTAGAGCAGAGGCATTATTGTGAGTTTACTTGGTGGGTAGAGTATCAGTCCTTGAGGGTGAGCTTTGTCGTGGAGGTTAGAGGAGATATTTGGAGTGGTGTTTGCTTCCCTTTCAAAGCTTGGAGGACTTTGTGGCCATTGCTTGCAGGCCGTATTTCTGGAACAGTTTGGAGAATGTGGGCCATAGAGGTGGTCGAATTTGGAAGGTTCGATTCAAGCCAAACCCTTTATGGGTTCAAGGAGCTTGGGGCTGAAGTTTCATCATTTTCTGAGCATCGAAGACAAGGTTTCTTGCAGTTCCTTTCCAGTCAGCAGTGGAGTTACTAGGAGATAACGCAAAGCATTAGAGTATACCGTGCAGGGAAACAATTGTAGAATTGAGGCTTCTGTGATCCATCAAAGTTATAAGAAGAGCTTCGGCGAAAATCACATATAGAAAGACCTTTGTCGACGCGTTTCGAACCAACTAGTGTGGTTCATCTCGTCAGGACAAGTTGAAGAAACAGATCTGGCCTAAGCATGTTAAATACGACTGGCAGAGACGTCCAACGGCTACCATACGCTATTTTGACTCTAGGACCAGGCCCAAAATTATATTATCAAATTTAAATATTATTATTATTTTATAATATTAAGATTAAATAATATATTTATTCCATTTCTAGAAATAATAAAATTAGGTAGCAATTAAATAAATGGAGCGAATAGTATCAAAAGTAATTTATTTATTTAATTAGGTTTAATAAAATAATACTAATGGTTATTTAAAAATTATTATTAATTGATTATTGTTTGAATGATTTCTTTTGAAGGAATAATTTAAGTTACATAAATAAATATATATTCTTATTCATTTATTAAATTATTAACTAAATATATATATGAATTATTTATTGAAGGTATGTTAATTTGTTTATAAAATTATTAAATCTGTAGTAGGTGAGATGCATCACTCTTTCCCTGTGTTACAGGTCTGATGATCAGATAAGGCCTCTTTTGCTTCCAGATTTTGGTTTTCTGTTCACTCTCTTCAGTTTTATTCAGGAGTTTTGCTGTCTATGATCAGTATACCTCTGTGGAAACTCCCTTCCTTTGCAGGATTCAACCTCCATAGTACAAAGAACTATAAATGTTTTTATGTATTGTTCGCCATTTATGGTCCTCTTTTACAAATAAGTAGCGTAATCAAGTTGTCGTCTTTTGATTTGAAAGTGTCGCAAGTGTCGTTTTCAGTCAAAGAAAAGAATCCTAATGTTCTTGATGATAAATTACACTGTTACTCTTGTATTTGATTTGAATTAATAGTTTTTCAAGTGTCGAAAGTAGTTTTCAATTCAAAATCGTAAAGTGTTGTCATTATTGTAGAATTGAGGCTTCTGTGATCCATCATAGTTATAAGAAGAGCTTCGGCGTAAATCACATGAAAAAGACCTTTGTCGACGCGTTTCGAACCAACTAGTGTGGTTCATCGTCAGGACAAGTCGAAGAAACAGATCTGGCTTTGCAAGTTAAATAGACTGAGCAGAGATTCCAACGGCTACCTAACGGCTAATTTTGACTCTAGGACCCAGGGCAAAGTTAAATTCATAAATTTAATCTTATTATTATTTTTATAATATTGAGGTTAATAATATATTATTTTACTTCTAGAAATAAGAGAAGTTAGGTATAATTACTAACTGAGCAAATAGTATCCAAAGTAATTTATTTATTTAATTATTAATAAAATAATACTAAGGTAATTTTGAAGATTATTATTAATTATTGTTTGAATGATTTCTTTTACATAAATAAATAAATATTCTTTATTTATTAAATTCCTGATTAGACATGTATAAGAGTTATTTATTAAAAGTATGTTAATATGTTTATAAAATTATTAAATCTACTACTTATTAATACCATTCTTAAGGGGTAGTTTGAAAAGTAACAGAGAAAAAAGAAAAATAATTCATTTATTACTTGAGATAATACACACACACACACACACACACACACATATATATATATCTATATAATAATATTAAAATGCGATAAAATTATCTAGAAAAGCTATGTTTATATCCATTAGTTTAAATAGCTGAAAATAAGTAACTAAATAGAATCAATTAAATACCAATAAAAATTTTCAATGAGAGTAATACACCTAGCCTCAAGAATATATCCCAGTTTAGATACACCAATAATAATAACATAATGAATTAAATAATTAACTACCAAAACAGGGGAAGGACCCTCAACATGATGGATTAATTATATAAATCTTTTAATAAAATAATCACAATTAAATACAGGAGGAACCTAATAAATAGGAGAGAACAAAAAGCTGCGAGCGATAAGAAAAGAAATAAACAAAAGCACCCAGGATGGCCAAAGGGGCGGGGGGGAGGAAAAAACCCTAAGACGACAGGGCAGGGATCCAACTTCTACTTACCTTCCAACCATCATCTCTGTTGAGATTATTGGGTCTACGCTCAATTTCAATAGCTTCCCTTAACTTGCGATGATGGAACTTATCCACTCTGGCAATGACTTTGGCCTCCTCAATACAAACCCGGTGCTTGGTCTTTTCCACGTGCTCAGCTAAGGCTGAGGACTTTGTTCTTCCATGCCTCAGGTCTGTTGCATGCTCGCAAATTCTCTGCTGGATGGAGCGCCCCGTTTCCCCTATATAGGGTGTCCCACAAGAGCAAGGAATCAAATACACACCCTTCATGTCTTTGGGGTTGATGGGATCCTTCACCGATCGCAAGGAATTACGGATGGTTTTGAGGGGCCTGAAGGTTGAGGGAATGTCAAACTTTCTAAGGATCCGAGCAATTTTGTCCGTGGTCCCTTGGATATAGGGAAGATGGACACCTAGATGGCGTTCCTTCGGTTCTTTTTTAGAAAACACATTTTTAGAAGCTTTACGGAAAGCCTTCTGACCTAGGTGCCTACTATATCCATTTTCCACAAAGAGATCAAGTAGGTGGGATCTCTCTCTATCCAGGTTATCATTATCCGAAATCCTAAGGGCACACGTAGCCAGGGTGTTAAGAACCCCCATCTTCTGAGCAGGGAAATGATGGGAATCAGCATGAAGATACTGCTCTATGTGAGTTTTCTTACGGAACACCGCATGGGAGAGAGAGCCGTCCTTCTTCCTCGAAATGAGAATATCTAGGAAAGGGAGGCTGCCATTGACCTCTTTTTCCATGGTGAACTTAATAGCTGGGGACTAGCCGTTGAGGTGATCCAGGAACCGATCTAGCTCCTCATGGCCATGGGGCCATATGACATTAGTGTCATCTACATACCTTTTCCAAAACTTAGGAGGGAGACGAGCCGAGGCAAGAGCCTTGGCTTCAAAATCTTCCATAAAAAGATTCGCCATGATTGGAGAGAGGGGGGAACCCATGGCAACGCCACAGGTCTGTTCGAAGAACTCACCCTCGAAATAGAAGAATGTGGAAGTGAGACACACCTCAACCAGATGAGCAGTGTCTGGATCTGTTAGGCAATAGATCACTTCCATGGCCTCTTTTATAGGAATGCAAGTGTACAAGGAGACCACATCAAAGCTGACCAGAATGTCTTCAGGGTCAAGCCTAATATCCTTGAGATCCATGATGAAGTATGTAGAGTCCTTAAAAAAATTACTTTGATGCTATTCGTTCAGTTAGTAATTGTACCTAACTTCTCTTATTTCTAGAAGTAAAATAATATATTATTAACCTCAATATTATAAAAATAATAATAAGATTAAATTTATGAATATAATTTTGGCCTGGGTCCTAGAGTCAAAATTAGCCGTTAGGTAGCTGTTGGAGTCTCTGCTCAGTCTATTTAACTTGCAAAGCCAGATCTGTCCTTCGATTTGTCCTGACGATGAACCACACTAGTTGGTTTGAAACGCGTCGACAAAGGTCTTTTTCATGTGATTTACGCCGAAGCTCTTCTTATATTTTAATGTGTTAAATACCAATAATAATTAATTCTAATTAAATCTACAAACTTATTTAAGATTATTTAATTATCTCGCTCTCCTACGATTGATTTTATATTTTATTATTTTTTTATATATATTATATAAGAAAGAGGTTAGTTTTGAATTTCTATTTAATTATATTTATAATTAACGAATTGAATTTAAATTTATAATTATAATTATATTAATTAATATTAATATTTATTTGTTATAGTTTTATAAAAGAGGTTAGTTTGAATTATTCAAAGCTTGATTTTCTATTTAATCTATATTATAGAATTAAATCAAAATTTTTATAATTATATTAAATGATATTAATATTTAGTATGATATTCGTGGATGCGGGTGACAATTAAGGATAGTGAGGTGGCGACCAACTGGGTTAACGTGTGGCGAGACCACATGGCCTACCACAGGGTGGCACAGTGGTCCAAAAATGGAATTTACAATCGCCATAATTGCACCTTATGTGAGCGCTGCCACCATTCTGATAATCGCCATCAACCTCGGCTCAAGGCAAACATGAACTCTCGAGAGAATGTCACCTCTGCTCCTGCCTATCGACCCCTGCAACCTCGGCCCCTGTGATGCCTCTGCCCTCATGCAGTGACTGCACCCAGCTCTCGCACAACCACAGGGAGACGCTGCAATCTCCTTTGTTGTATTGATTTTGGCTCGAGCATCCACTTCGCCCACAACTTGGATTGTCAATTTATCATCCCTTCTGCCCTGGTTGGTCATCCCTCCGTTGAATTGTCTGCTAGCTCCACTGTGACATTGCATCCCATTGTGCCCAATTCTAGACGAAATTTGCATCGACCTGCAGACAGCATGGTGTGACACAGGATGCATAGTTGTAGGGGTCGGAACTGAGGGAGCCTGAGTTGCCCCTAGTGCTCTCCTTATTCGGATACCACTTCATCTCTGGCTCAGAAAATCCTAGGTCTTTACCCAAATACGCACAGTGGAATAGGTTGCCTCCACTCGGTGCCCTCTGCCTCGCCTCCCGAAAGCTTTCCCTCCACTTTTGCCCCATCTCCCAAAGGCACTCCACCCACTCCTCAACTGCATTCCGAGAATGACCAATTCACCTTCCGCTCCACCCTGAACAAGCCCCTCATCACGGTCACCATAACCATACGCTTTCACGAGGAAGAGCAGAGCTCTGAGGCACAAGACACCGAGGTTGGTGGACGAATCACGACAACTGAGGAACAAGGAACGATGGGAGGTCGTCGAACCAGAGCAATTGGGATATTGAACATTGCTGGTGGTGGGTGTACCACAGTAGTGGGCAACCACACCAAAGCCAAACCAGAACTGGCTCGAACGAGCATTCAGGGTGCAGAGGAGCAGAGCCAGGAGCAATAAACCAAACGTGCAGGAAAGGAAGTGAACGAGGCTCCACAAACTAATTGGGTAATGGATGAATAGTGTTGTCTCGTTGAAAAGGAACACCCAAATTTGCAGTCTGGTGATACAGAGACTTCGTTGCTGGCAAGTGGCGACATGGACAAGTACAGATGCTTCATCATGGAGGAGCACCCTCCATCGCTAACACGTCCCTAGCCTGCCACCTCGATGCCATGTGTCAGCCTCTTTGTCTGCCACCTTGCTGCCACTCAGTGTGCCACGTGTTTGCCACATAGTCTGCCACTCAGCATGCCACGTGTCTTAGGTTCATTGGGACTCTATTTTTTAGCTTTTTGTTTTCAATGGGATTTTTAGGAAAAAAATATAAAAATTTTGGCTCTTCAATTGGGTTTTCATTTTTTGGTCTCCTTAGATACAATGATACGGAACTAGATGCTTTGTTGGTTTCCCCTATGTGGGTAGTAAGCTAATTTTTTGAACTTCTTTGGTTATGGACTAGTTTCCTTTCTAGGCAATTCAAATCTAGGCTTTTGCTAGTTTGATGCCTTCCCTCTGGCATGGTTAACTACAGGCTTCAGCCTCAGTGTATGATATCTTTTTTTCATTAATAGAATTAGTATAACTTAGGAAAAAGATATATATATTTATTATGATATTTTTATTAATTAATTTAATGAAATTTATTTATTTAAATATTTTAAATAACTTTTTTCGATGGGGTGGATGAGTAAAAAAAAGGGGATTTTGGGAAGTGGTAAAAAATGAATAGCCTTGTTATGTTGGCACGCTTATGCTTAATGAAGATGATGGAGTGGATGGAGGTTATGAGTCTTCACTGGTGGTTGGGACTTTGGTCTTGCGTTCTTATAATTTACAATGGTTTTTTCCCTTATTGACCCTAGTTAGTGTGAAGGGGCTTAGAATGAAACTTGGATATACAGAGAGTCCTGGTTGTCAAAAAGTGGAGAAAGGTTTTCTATGGCTACTATCACTATGTACTCTTGGTATGAAGGGGAAGCAACTGAGCACTCATGGAGTGACTCCTAGGGAATTCCAGAATATTGAGGTAATATCAATATTTTGTTTAATTTGGTTTAAAGGAAAGATAACACAGGAGTATGCCATCTAATATCTTGGCATATGGGATACAATTCATTCACGATTGCAACTGGGAGGGGAAAGGATAAATTTTTGGGATTTCGTTTGTGTAGAAAACTAATAATTGAGCTTCTTTCTTAACTCTCAGTCTAGTAATAAGGCAACATGGAGTCCCTACTTGTTGTGGATTCAATTTCTTGTTGGTGTATTAAGTGGGTATAATTATGACTTTTGTCCCTTCTCTAGTTGTTACTATTGGGTAATTTGATGTTCAAGGTTATGGTGGTTTGGGTCTACCCTTTTGTGTATAGTGTTGTAATATTCACCAATACTCGGGGGGGTGTTGAATTAGTATTGGAACTTTCAAACATTTTAATCACATTAATTAAGCATTAAAGGCTAACAACACCATTCACAAATGCATAACATCATAAACAATATATGAATTTTTTTTAGTTGGAAACCCTTCCGAAAGAAAAACAACTTAATGTTTTTTAATATATGTCTTAAAGATTACATTAATAAGAAGCTCTAACTTCCAATACTCTCTAGCAACAACTAGAAGGAGACTCCAACTCCCTAGTTTTATGAGCTCCATCTCAAAGGATGCTCAAACACTCTGCTTTTACAAGCTATAACTAGAAGGATGATCCAAAACCCTCCTAGCAACAATCTCCTACCCTAGCACCACCTTTCCACCCTAAAGTGTTCTCAAGCTCCAACTTGAAGGAGACTTAAATATCCACCTTAAACCACCCTACCACCCTTAAGATTGAATATTTTCTCATGCTCCAACCTGAAGGAGACTCTAGTCTCCTCTGTGCACCACTCAACCTACAATATTCGCTTTTCTTGATGTGGTCAAAATGGATGGAATTTACCGATGGTACTTACCATGGTATTTTCCCATGGATTCTTACCATAGTATTTTACTTCATTTTTCAAGGGAAAATAATAAAATAATGTTTCTAGAGAGTCTCTCAAACTTATTAAAGGGGATAGGAGCTAGGCATTTAGGATCATCCAGATTTTGTCCACCTTATTGTGTTTTGTTCAGAACTTATCATAACTAGTGCTAGGTTGATCCTAGGACGAAAACACCCTGATGACATTGGTGTGGTGGATCCATCCAGGATTCACAATTGGGCTTCAGTGTTTTAGACTATTCATTGTTGAGCATCCATACATGCTATTGGTAGAGGCTTCAATATGTCTTATATCAACATGTATCTTGTTTTTAGTTATTAATATAAATAAGAGGTTGCATTTTTTAGATCCCTTTACGTGTTCATGGTTTTTTATTGCAAACGTTTTTATGAGAACACTAAAGTGTTCCCAATCTATTGGAAATTTAATTGTTTTGGATCTTACAATAATATCAAAGCCATGTTTGCTTGCCATCTTGAGGGTTTCTAAATTGCAACTAAAGAAAATTAGTTTCGGTGATTCTCCTTGGTCACCATAGCTAAAGATATTGTCAATTTTGGTGGTTCTCTATAGCCACCCTAATTGACCATTGTAGAAAATTGTTATATAAATTATTGAGCTCAACTCAAAGGATCAAATCTTTAGATTTCTCATACTTATCCAAACTCAATGGTCAAATTTGTCGAGGAGGGTTTGTTTCTCTAAGTACTAACTAAGTATTCAATCTTATCTGCAAGCTGGATTACAGGTGGTTCTGGGGATCTTACATTTAAAGTGCCATTGAGAAAATATGTTCGGGCATGCTGATCTGGGACCTCGCAACCATTGGAATTAGTGTCAAAGATTGCATCTGGTTGCAAGCATATTCAACATGGGGAATATTCGTCTTGGACCTCGGATCAAAGAATTATGAATTTCATCTGGGTAGATCAAAAGACATCCGTTCAACAAGAAATTTGTTTCCCAACACAATTGAGTGTATAGAAGGCAGGGTGCCTCTGGATCCATCTAGATCCTAAATTAGGAGTATCAATTAAGAGGTAACGAGGTCTTTGTTTGGATATTATTTTAGGCATAGAGCGATCATAGAATTTTTGTACAACCCTATCTCACGTATCTTCGAACTATTGGGTAAGACTGAGATTTAAATTTCCAAAGGTCAAACCTTAGTTTCCTGAAGGTGAACCCTATTATGAAGGATCAACAAGAAGGATAAGAATATCAAAGTTGTTCATTTGTTGATTTTGGAAGATGAAAGGTTCAGAATAAGCAAGATTTTGAATTAGAAAACCGAAACGATAAATCTTGTGAAGCTGAATCTATGAAAGAATTGAATTTTTTTTACCTCCTATGGCTCGATGTTTACAATAGAAGTTCAGGGTCTTGGAACAAAGGAAGATCGAATCTGTAACAAGTCCAAAATCAATGCCACAAATATGATTAAGCTCTTATCCCTTGTGGACTATCACAATTGAATTGGAGCTACATGATGGATACTAGATCTGGTTCGGAGCATTCGGGTTCGCAGCATAAGTTAGTGGTGGAAGCAGAGACCACAACTAACCTCATGTTGGCTAACATCCAATCGACGTGCTCCAAAGAAATACCAACTTCAACCTCCATTGAATTGGTCATAATGAACATTAGTTGATGTTGAGCTTGCATGTGTTTTCATGACAGTCTGGGATCCTTGGAGTCGAGATTTGATTTGCTCGGGGTGCTAGGCCGATCTGTCAGCTGCAGGCATGGATCTATCCAAGCCACACTGATGAAAAATGTTGATAACCCTTGCATATATTCTCATAGTGTAGAAGGCTTTGTCACATTGCCAAAGGGTTCAGTCACAACCACGAACTGACCAAAGTCAAGGTTATATTCACATGATGAAGGGAGGACGTCAGATATTTTTTTGTTGTTGTTGTTCCTTAATGAAAATCTATATAGAGATAAGACAGTGTCAATCCAAACTACAACAAGGGTGCCATGCAGAAATACCATAAATGTCATTGAGGTTTCCTTATGTCTTCATTATAGGGAAGAGTCATCACTGACATATATTTTGTAAAAAGGGTCATTTCACTGGGTTGACCATTATATCATTTTCCCATTGGTTGAATGGTCACATAAGTATATTATATTGTTACCCATTAGGTCAATGATCGCCATAAGTTATACCATGTTCCAGTAAAATAAAGGATTTATTATTATTCATATTTCATCACTTTATATGTATTGGGAGAATTTCACTAATTTTTGGGGAGCTTTAATTTATGATCTGAAGGTATTCTACCTAGCAGTCACTAAGCACTGAAGGGAAGGCCCCATAGGCTAGTTAATTATTTGCTTCTCTTTGAAGACAAATATCTTCCACCTATTGTAAGAGATAAAATTAAGGTGCCTTCATTCAACAAATTTGTCGCATTGTTAGTCGAGGTTGATCCCTTCTTTGGTGAAAAAGGACTGGAAGCATCCTTGAACTGAGCCAGTTGTATGCTCATGGGATCTGGTGAAGAATATTTAAAAATAGTCTAGTTATTTGACACTAAGGAAAGATATGTTGAATTTCTCAGGAAATTTCGATTTCTAATTGGTGTAAGTGGGCTAAGGGTTAAAGCGCCAGCTGCTAAGAACTTCAGGAGAGGTAACGAAAATTCTCATAGGGAATTTTAATATTGTCACTGGCACGAATAATTGTTTAAGGCCATGAGCCCATACACATATACCAAGGGTTGCATAGGGCTTGGAGGGTCATAAGCCATCACACAAAAGATAGATCAAAAGGTTTCCAAAGGAATAATTCTCCTTCAAGATTAAAGGATGAAATTACTTCATTGTTACTTCCAATAGATTATATTTCTGAACATTGGGTTGAATTCATTTTGTTCAAATCATTGTTATTATTATTAGAGAATATTAATATTACAATGGTTTATTAGGAGGATTGTTCAGGGATTTATTATTTGAAGGAAATCTCTACAAAATATTATTTATTGCCAA
Source organism: Pinus taeda (assembly GCA_000404065.3). Classification (NCBI taxonomy): domain Eukaryota; kingdom Viridiplantae; phylum Streptophyta; class Pinopsida; order Pinales; family Pinaceae; genus Pinus; species Pinus taeda. The sequence goes on from APFE030834321.1 coordinate 197,179, forward strand.
CTTTTGTTGTAGGAGGTCAATTTTGAGGCTTTAATTATATGTAGGATAATTTCTTCTACAACAATTATTGTTGCATTGGGTTACTATTTCTCCACTATTATTTGCAGAGGTTCAATGTCTTGATGGAGGCTGATGATTTATCATTTATTTCCTTTCCAGCTCAACGTAGTTCAATTTCTCGAATGGGTGTAAATTGATTTTAATTTAATAAATCGAAGGAGAGAAGGAAGACTAAGTACTGAGATCCATTGATTCAAAATCATAATGTCATCATTTAACTTTTGGAAATGCCTCAGAAATCAACATAGTAATACATCAGTGGATCCTCTGGGCTACAATACTTCTATGAATAAAAAAAAGAAACAATGTAGAGATTAGAAGAAAGAAAAGAACAATTGGCCTTGCTCTCAGAAGGGTTATGTTATCCTTCAACAGTCACAAGACATCCAAAAGGGGGATGTAAGAAGTAAGTGTCTCATTGAACTTGGATTTGAATTGAAACAAACAATGGCAATCATAGACCTTCATAAGATGGAGGAATTAGACACATGTCTATCTAGGGTGAGGCAACCACAATGGAAGAAATTGAATTGGGCTCTCAAGCCATCTATGCTTACGTTGATACAACCCAAACTCTGGTAGCATGCTTGGGAAGAATTCAGGCTCACAATTTCATCTTGTCTTAGAAGGATCATAGCTCTAACATCACCTATATTTCCTTATAACAATGATCTCATGAGGAAGATATTGAAATTGATAGTGGAAACCCTTCAGTGGTTGAAAAACATCATGCTTCCTACCTTTCAGAAGTGGTGCAAAATATTAGAACTCATGGCAAAGTTCAGCTTTGGCACATTCATGCTAAATCTAGAATGTGAAGACTTAATCTTTCAAGTGTTTCAGAATTTTTACATCGGCATTACATAAACTCATCCAAAATGTGTCAAAACAAGCATGTAGAAGATTATGTCATTGTTTTTAGAAGGAGGTGCCGACATCTCTAAGATCCTAAGATCCAAATGGTTGATCAATTGGAGAAACAAACTACTTGTATCGCTAGTTGCCTATGATCTAGTTAAAAAGTTGGTCATGAAAAACATAGAATTTCTCCGAAAAGTGTTGACTAGGAAGCATTCGAAGAGGATTGATGGAGGAAGCAACAAAAAAGAAAATAAACCTTGTAGCAAGAATGAATTGATAAGGAGAGGACTATTCTTTATTTGTAAGGGAACATGGGCACTCAACCATTCATGTCCAGGTGGAAGGAAGGAGGAAACAAGCACAAAACATGAGAACTCATTTGAAGGATCTAAGCATTCAAGTACAAATGGTGAGTGACAACACAATGTTTTTAAGAGAGACTGGTAGGACAAGCCGATCAATCAACTTGACAAAGTATGTGGGGAAAAGAAGGAGGTCATTCTTTCTAATGATGTGGTGGAAGCTTGTAGAACTAAATCCATAGGTCTCGAGATAGCAGTCCACCATTGCATCTATGTTCAACAATTGGAGAGGATGGACAACATATTGTCTTCACAGTTGGAGGAGGCCAAGGAAATTTGAGTGAGGAGCCAACAATACTAAACCATCATGATGGTCATGATCATGAGGTGAAACACAAAAAATATAGTATGTAGGATGATCCATTTGTAGAGAGTCGTTCAAAGGTTCAAGCTGGAGCTATGATAGTTAAGCATCTAGTGCAGACATATATGGAGGCATTCAACATGGCACCAGAATTGCCAGTAGAGTAATTTCAGGAAAAGATCATGAATTTCAATACAAATCTTATGATGTTGAAGTAGAGAGTTTGGATAGTCTCAGACACTGTCTTACAGGAGAATAGGAAAATTGAGGAGCTCATAGGGGTATGCGTCGAATCAATGCCCAAGCTATATAGTGTTGAAGCTCAAGTCCCTTACAAGGAAACAAGAGGAGTACATTTGGGAGTTCCAAAACAAACCTCTATAGGGGTACATAGATAAGGCCTACAACAATACCAAGTCGCCTTTATATATTGGGGAGAGAAGGGAAAATTTATCCAAATAGATCGTGTTGAGTGACCAAGTGGAGTAGCATGAGTTGAGCCTCAGGCAATATCAACATAGTATCTGACCTATTCCATGTGCAGGAATTCATGCATTAGATCCATTCCATAGGATGGATTGGAGAGAGATTATGTGTTGGAACTCTAGCGATAAGATGATTCCTAGGAGGATACCCTTAGCGAAGGGAATATTGCAGCTTGGGCCATGATGGAGGGCTAGAATGGTATCGTAACCCATAGGTCCCAGGACTTAGATGGCATTGGGATCCATGTGAATCTATTGAGGGCAGGATTGGTTGAAGGATTATTTGGGATCTAGGTATCTAAGGATCCATTCATGATCATGTATCATGGAGACATGGAATGACACAATTGATTTCATGGGATCCAGGTATCAATATACAAATTCTTTTGTTGTGGATAGAAGTGGATTTCTTGAGGGCAAGAAATCCTTGGGTAGGAGGATTTGTAATATTCCCTTTTCTTGATGTGGTCAAAATTAATGAATTTACCCATGGAATCTGCCCATAGTATTTGCCTTTGTTCTTTGAGGGAAAATAATAAAATAATGTTTTTAGAGAGTCCCCCAAGCCTATTAAAGTGGATATGAGCTAGACATTTTGGATCATCTAGAGTTTTTCTATCTTATTTTGGTTTGTTCATAACTTGACGTAGCCAGTTCTAGATTGATCCCGAGACGAAATCCTCACGGTGACATTGGTGGATCCATCCAAGATTCACAAGTGGGCTTCAATGTTTTAGAGTAGTCATTGTTATGCAACCATACATGCTATTTGTAGGGACTTCAGTATGTCTTATATAAGCATGTATCTTGTTTTTAGTGATTAATATAAATAAGAGGCTACATTAGTATTGGAACTTTCAAACACTTTAATCACATTAATTAGGAATTAAATGTTAACAACACCATTCACCAATATATAACATCATAAACAATACAGAAAATATTTTTAGATGGAAACCCTTTCAAAAGAGGAACCACTTAATGTTTTTTAATATATGTCTTAAATATTAAATTAATAAGAAGCTTCAACTTCTCTAGCAACAACTAGAAGGAGGCTACAACTCCCTAGTTTTATGAGCTCCAACTCAAAGGATGCTCAAACACTCTAGTTTTACAAGCTCTAACTAGAAGGATGATCCAACACCCTCCTAGCATCAATCTCCTACCCTGGCACCACCTTTCCACCCTAAAGTGTTCTCGGACTTCAACTTGAAGGAGACTTAAATATCCACATTACACCACCCTATCACCCTTAAGATTGAATATGTTCTCATGCTCAAACTTGAAGGAGTCTCCAGTCTCCTCTATGCACCACTCAATCTATAATATTTCCTTTTCTTGATGTGATCAAAATGGATGGAATTTATCGATGGTACTTACCATGGTATTTTCCCATGGATTTCGGCCATAGTATTTTCCTTCATTTTTCAAGGGAAAATAATAAAATAAGGTTTCTAAAGAGTCTCTCAAACTTATTAAAGGGGATAGGAGCTAGGCATTTAGGATCACCCAAATTTTGTCTACCCTATTGTGTTTTGTTCAGAACTTGGCATAGCTAGTGCTAGGTTGATCCTACGATGAAAACACCACAATGACATTGGTCTGGTGGACCCATCCAGGATTCACAATTGGGCCTCAGTGTTTTAGCCTAGTCATTGTTTAGCATCCATACATGCTATTGGTAGAGGCTTCAGTATGTCTTATATTAGCATGTATCTTGTTTTTAGCTATTGATATAAATAAAAGGCTACATTTTTCAGATCCCTTTGGTGTTCATGGTTTTTTATTGCAAACTTTTTTATTAGAAAACTAAAGTGTTCCCAATCTATTAGAAATTTAATTGTTTGGGATCTTACAATAGCATCAGAGGCAGGTTTTCTTGCCATCCAGAGGGTTTCTAAATTGCAACTAAAGAAAATTAGTTTTGGTGATTCTCCATGGTCACCCTAGCTAAAGATCTTGTCAATTTCGGTGGTTCTCCATAGCCACCTTAATTGACCATTGTAGAAAATTGTTTTATCAATTGTTGAGATCAACTCAAAGGATCAGATCTTTAGATTTGTCATACTTATCGAAACCTAGTGGTCAAATTTATTGTGGAGGGTTTCTTTATCCAAGTACTAACTAAGTATTTAATATTATCTGCAAGATGGATTACGAGTGGTTCCAGGGATCTTACATTTAATGTGCCATCGAAAAATATATTTGGGCATACTGATCTAGGATCTCACAACCATTAGAATTGGTGTCAACAATTGCATTTGGTCGCAAGCATATCTGACATGGGGCATATTCGGCTTGGACCTTCCATCAAAGAGTTATGAATTTAATCTAGGCAGATCAAAAGACATCCATTCAGTAGGAAACTTGTTTCCAAACACAACCGAGTGTATTGTTGAAACCACTCAGCCATATTAAACGCACACAATAATCAAACCAGCAACACACAAAAGACATATTGGCAAAAAAGGCAGAGAGCCATCATATGGTCTCTAATGCTCATGTAATTCTCACTTACTCAAATAATTTAATAGTACATTTAAATACATGAGCAAGTGGTCTTAAGATAGTGCGTCTATCTTCGACTCACTTGGTTGAGACATTTTATCAACTTACACAGTAATTTAGGAGAGCTAGTTTGAGAGAATCTCTCATCCAAAACTAGACTCCTTAGTTTGAGGAGTTCTCATGATTTTATTTATTTAATTTAATAATTGGATATATTATTGATTTTTAAGAGAGTAAGGCTAACATTCCCCCCTCATTGATAAATCCAAAATGAATAAAGAACCATCTTCAAAGTTCTCAAGTTCATCCTCAAAAAATGTTTGCCTGAAAAATTGCTAGAGTTGGATGCTTGAAAAAACTCAAATCTGAAGAGAACATGAGTCAGCTGGATGACGGATTCATCTCAGAATGTCACTTGACAACTCCATCATGTGCCAAGCCACAAAAGGATCCAACTGTGCTTTTCTTGAAAACGACATCCAGTGTCCAATGACATAATTTGATGAACGCCCATTGGCATATTTGTTGATGATGATCGCTCAGTGGCTGATGAAAATGCCCATTGGTTGCTTCGTTGATGTTGTCGAGACTTTCAGTCTGACAAGAACTTGTCAATTTCATTGACATTTCCCCCCCTTTATCAGCTGAAAAGAGAGGCAATCTTTTCCAAAATATATCTGAACTCCGAACTCCCCCCCTTCAGGTGTAGGAAAGTTTCACTGTGGTACTCCCACTTTTAGGTGCATTAGAGTACCATATTCAATTGGTTGTTGGATGCAATATGTGAGAGTGAATCCAATTGTAAAACTTTTACAATCTTCTGGTTGTGGATGACCATTCCTAGGGATCAATCCATGAATAATTTGTCTTCAATATGGCTAACTCTCATTGGTTGTAGCATTTCTCTAATGTATGATTTGAGTTGCCACAATGGCGATAGGGATGGAGATCAAAATAATAATCTTCTAGATGACTGGTTCTTTGACAATGATTTTTCTTTGATTGAAACTTCAATTTACGCACATGTGTGTTTGTCTGCAACTTTCTCATGGATTCTTGATGTTATTTGATCAAGAAATTTGGCACTGATGAACTTGATCGGTTTAGACTAATTGGGGATATGCAAGTTGTTTTCATCTTTGTCATATCCTAATCTACGTCAATTTCGATTACTTTGAATTTCTTCCCATGGCTTGATGATGGGTAAATTGGAAGAAATTTGAACTAGAACAACTTCAACACTTGAAGCTGGTTGGATGAATGAAGTCAAATGATCAACTGTCTTTGGATTGGTCAAAGACTTAGAAGCAACATGCTTCTCTTGCAACTCATTTATCTGCAGTTGCGACTCCAGTTGAAGAAACTCGATTGTTTCATGTGCATGGTGAAGATTCACTTGAATATCAACAAGAGATGATTTGTTGATTTGCACCATGTCTTTAGTAGTTGAGAGGATCAAATTGTTAAGAATCTTTAACAACTGAATGTTTTTTGTCATGTGAACTTGTTGGAACTCCCGCTCACTTTCTTCTAATACTTGTTGGATTTGTAGAATTCGCTCGCTTGATGTTTGATTGTTTGTTGCACGCTCGCTTGAACTTGTTTTAACAATTGATTGTTTGAACTCACACTTGCTTGCTTTCATTATTTTAAAGCTCACTTGATTTATTGCTTGTAGAATAGAATACTAAAATTCACATTTGTTTGATGATGATTTCTTGCTAGATGGTTTGCTTGAACTTGCCTGATTGATTACTAACACTTGTGATTTCTTAAATGTACTCACTGAATGTGATGATTTGTAAAAAAAGGAAAGGGTGTTGAGCACTATTGAAAATGCACCCAAGATACAAATGACAAGTTCAATCTTGATGAATCAGTTGAAGACTTACTTGACTTAATGTATTCACCTTAACAATTAAAATTAGGGTGTCGGTTACAATTTAGAATGTACCCATACAATTCAATTAAACAAAGTGTATTTGAAAGCGATACAAAAAGTGTTGAGGATGTTGATGTCATGTTGGATTGAAGTGCTTGATTTGTAGCGTCCTTAACTAGATGGCATGAATTAGCTGTCGTGAAATGTTGTTGCTAAATATTACTTTGATCAAGTCGATGATGTGACGCTTTGAGCTTATGAACTTAATTGAATATGGGAGCTTTGATTTCAGGATCTTGATCGATGACTTGTATATGTAAATTTTCTTATGTGCATTTTGTTTAATCATAATATAAATAGATAATTTGAACACAAGTCATGCACATGCATACATTACACATGGTGTACCTAAGATCCCCTTATTCAATTTTAGGTAGATCTAGCACATGATCACCACAATTTTTTTTCCAAAATTTTATGACCACATTCCATTTATTTTTCACCTTATGCACTATTGCACTCATTATCTCTTCTCACCGAAACTATTATCATAATTATGTTTACATAAATCTTTTCACCACTAGAAAATTATTATAATAATCTACTTTTAAACATAAGACTAGTCCACTTTCAAAATGAAATGTGGTGCACTTATGTTCCATTAGTGATTTTAAAACTCATGTTTTTATACTACTCACTAATTTCAACACTTCATGAATTTGATGATGCATTATAAATTTGAATGTCTGGTACTCCAGAACAGATCAGTCAAATAGGTTCCACAGTGATATTCTTTCTCAGGCAGTGCATTAAAATTTCTTCAACATGGGTACTCCAGATAGATTCTTCAATGCTTGACCATTTCTCTTTTCAACTGGAAAGTGTATGCCATGAAATTTCTTCTAGAAGAATACACCGTCCCCATAATGCTTTTTTGTAATGTCGCAATTTGCACTATGAGCAATGGTTGGCTGATCTAAGTTTCTAGTATTTGAACCCAAGGGAACTTTTAAGTTCCTTCCACTGGGTGAGCAGACCTTTCTTCTTAACTCAGAGTGTTGAGGTTACAACAAGATGATGGAGCTTAGTGAAAAGAGTCACCTTCACTAAGTGGGCCCGCAGGCTATTTTTGGCGCAAGTCTATTTTTAGAATATGTCTATTTTTAGACATATTGATCATGTCTATGGATTTCAGGTTGTTGTTTATGGATAATTGATCAAGTTGGGAAAAATAGATGGACTTTTATTTTTAGATCACAGCGGAGTGACTGCTCAGTCTAAATTTAGAAAAGTCAAATATGATTATGTCACAATAATATTTAGACTATAAACTTTGTCTTATTCTCTTGGAGCACTTCAGGATGAGCTACGGATGTGGTACATGCAGATACCAGAAGGAAATACATGGTTACCTATGGGATGACTAATATTTTCATGCAGGACTTGAGTTAGAACTCAAGTGAGTTGAGTTTAGTGGACTGGAGGTGCAGTTGATGGAGTTGTGTTTAGTTTAGCTTTGTTAAACTGGTTGTATTTAGTCTAACCGGAAAATAGACTAGAGAGGAGTTGGGTGAATTAGTTATTAATTAATTCACAAGTTATTAACTCATAATAAAACTAATGAATACATCAGTTAACTCAGTTGCATGTCAGTGCATGTTCAGTTCAACAGGGACAGATGGTAGAGAATCAGATTGCTATCAGTTGTGACTATAGTTGTGCACCAAATCTTGCACAATCAATGGGATTGAGTAATGCCAATGAGGATTACGTGGTTCAGCCAAGGAAATACGAGTTTGCTTCAGCCATTCATCAGTATTCTCTTGCAGGATTGCGCAGTGGAGGCAGGCAAGGAGTGGAAGAGATTTGGAGATCAGATCTGAGCTGTATTGTGTGTAACAGAGGTGGAGATACTTGTGAGAAGTATTATGATGTTTAATGTTACATGACTCAATCATTAATATACAGATAGTTGGGGTTTTTAGCGAGATGCTTTCCCCGGGATACATACTGTGTTAATGTGTGAATGCTCTTGATGTTTTATTGTTATTGATGCTGCTATATTGATGATCAACGTAGAGGAGCTTATGTATTGTGTATGTTTTCCGCAATAGTACATGATCAGGATAATCTCCATTGAATATGTGTTAAATTATTCAAAATTTCTACAGCTTCTATCAGTTATGTTCATTTGAACAATCAATAGATTCCAATCCTAGCTTCTGCAAGTTCTCACAGTGTAACACATAATTATTCAAGTTGTGTTTGGGTGACTTCTATTAAGAAAGTTTTCTAGTTATTTGCATGGCTCAAAATCTTTAGCAGTGTGGATTTAATATGAATATTTGTTAATGTGATAATAACCAAACCTTCTGAATTTAGCAAGGTTATTTACGTCTTGATCCTCCCCTCACACTTCTTCGTCCATAACAACTTTTCTTTTCTGTAGCAGTTACCGATTCACTGGCATCAGGACCTTTCCTAAGTTCAGCCTAGAACCCGTTAATTCACAGATCGAGTCTGAATATAGAGTTTCACTGGCTCTGGAGTTCGACAGCCTACATGTTAAAAGTACCTGTAGATTCACAAGGGTTTCCGACCCTAACTGTTATTGTTGATTCTGTATTATTTTGGGTAACAACAATACGACCCCAATAAAATTTTTCCTTCACATAATTACCGTGATGATTAATTTATTTCAATATATTATATATGCAAGTTTTGGGTTTAGTTCTTCTATTTAGTTTGTTAGTATGCGATAGATTACACCAACATTGAAGGTTAAGACTATCTGCTAGTGAATAAATCATGTTCCTTCAGGGTTAATCCCTTTGGAGTCGCCTCTCCATTACCATTTTCTTGTAGTTTTCGAGAGCGAAATCCAAGGGTTTCACTGACTCCTTCCTGGTGTCTTAATCCTCCGGCATGTCAAGTAAATTCTTGCCAAGATGATAGGCAATGAGAATACCTATAGTGGTGAATTGTTTAGGTAACACTGATAAACTCTCTTTATGTTGTAACACATTTTCCTACTATGATTTGCACCCCAACATGGATATTCCTGTTTTTTGTAGTACATGAGTTATTTGTGATGGTCTGGCTTGATTAGCCTTTGGTGACTACAATTTTTCCCCTGCAACACCGTCTATTTTTCTTTAATGATATTTTGGTGGTCTAGTTAGCAGAAGTTTCTACAGCATAACATATATCTACTTCTTAACCTTTCTTCGTCAAGAAAAATTACACGAGTACAACACTTCCATCCTACATTCACAAGGGTTGTTAGCTATTGTGACCAGTCTCACACCTTCCTCTGCTAAGGGTTATTCCTTTCGATGATTTTTCTATTTTTGTACCTATGGTTTAAGTAAACATTTCGTTCCGTTGTTATAATTTGTGAAAAAAGAAAACTCTCTGAACTATCTATACTCCAAAAGACTTTTTTTTCTTTGTAGTCAACATTTTTTCCTCCTTTCAGTATATTCACATTTTCCTATTTTATTTTCTTAAAAAAACCTTTATGTGGATTCTTTGCAGGAATGTACGTGAATTCTTTGCAGGAAAATACATTCTTGTTTGAAGAAAATAATGCTATTTTCATAAAATATAGATTTTCTAGTAAATAATTCTTTTTCTTCAAATTAAAATATGACGGTTCTCTTTTGTTAAAAAAAAAATTATAATCTATAAAATGTTTGCCGATTTTTTTTCCTAAAGGCAAATAATCTCTTTTAAGAGGAAATTAATTTTTTTTCTTTGTGGATATTTTTGCAAAAAAAAAAAATTGCAAGTAAATGTTTCAATTTCTATGCTTGAATGATGTAAATTTCCGTGATGATCTATTGTTTTCTCTTTAAACTGGTTTGGTTTTGTTTTGTTTTGTTTTTTTGTAATTTTAGTTTTTCTTCTGGTAAAAATATTGTCCAAACAAATATTTGTTTCCATGCTTTCAAAAGATCGAAATAATCTATAAGAAAGAACCAGTAATCTATTATGTTAAACCATTTTTATTTACTAAAATATTTAGGCATTTGTAATTATTTTGATTTACTTAAATATTAAAAAATTGTTATAACTAGCACAACCAGGCCTTTGTAATTATTTTGATTTACTTAAATATAAAAAAATTGTTATAACTAGAACAACCAGCGCTTTGTAATTATTTTGATTTACTTAAATATTCAAACATTGTTATAAACTAGCACAACCACATACCATATTTACAAATGTGATTGAATAAATGCCGATAGGCGTATATGAAACATATATACAACCACATTAATAATTATTATGGGTTTTTTTTTAACACCAAACTATTTAAGATTGTTAATAACTATTATAAATATTGACAATCAAATTATATAATAATAATAATAATTTAAACACCTCATATATATTAATTAATAATAAAAAATAGCTCATAATAATATATATATTAAAATAATTAATAAATAATATATAATTATTATATATTATTATAATAATAATAAATATAATTAAAAAAATAATATAGCAACAATTATATTGTATTATTATAATAAAAATAAATATATTTTATTATATTATATTATAATAATATAATATTAATATTAAATAATAATAATAATATAATAATATCTGATTATAACATCTCCTCCCATGTTAGGGTTTATAAAAACGACCCTCACACGCAATATAGTTGGATAGAGATTAGTGCCCCCATCAATTCTAACTTCTATAAAAAGAAGAATCTAGATAAAACTAACCCTTACAATGGTTTAGAGAATAATATTTCTAGCGTAAGGAATGACGGTAATATCCTTTTAATAGGTGACTTTAATGTGCTCGAACTTCAAACAACCAAGCTGTTATTCTAAGCAATCATTCCAACCCTAATCCTCTTTGGTTAGACGAAGACCCTACTTTGGCTAGTAGGTACAAAAGGAGCTCTGAAGACCTCGAGGAAAATTTGTTTGGGCCGGAGCTAGTCAAGCTCTGTAGTGCTCAGGATCTCATAATTTGCAACGGTCTAAAGAAGTGGCTCAAATTCCAGCAAGATGACCTGCATCCATGGACTTGGTAGCAGTGTGGTAGACTACGTTATTTCCGATCTCCCATTATACAATGAAATAATAAATTTTGACATCTTAAACAACCATGAACCTGACTCTGATCATAAGCCTTTACTTATAGCTCTCAATTTTGTCATGCATAGAATTCCCACAGAAAATAATACTTACAACCAAATGAACTTAATATTTGATAGAAATAAAAATGATCTCTTTCTAAATGAATTAAAAACTAATTTGCTTTCTTTATCTAGTATAAACAACATAGAAGACCTCTATCATAATTGATGAGCCCCGAATTAGGTAACTTATTGGGCTCATTTTGCCTAATTGTCCTTGTTCAATCCTCCATTTTTCATAGATTATGCATTTTTTGTAGTATGTTTATGTCATTTGAACGAATAAGGGTGGTCACTCTACCTAGGAGGCTAATACGTGGTTATTTCAGGTTTTTTTGGACAAATGTTCGAGCAAAACCGAGCAATCATGGGCTAGGTGACAGCCAAGCTTGAGGTGAGGATTCGTAGGGGGGTTGTCTCTGACATTAAATGGCCCTTCCTCAGGATCTCCACCCTCAACTCCGAGCTCATAGGCCACCTAAACGGATCCTAAAGATAGCCAAGCAGGTTTGGGAAGAGGGATTGTCTACTAGCAGTTGGGACAGCCGTGTCCCTTCAATTTAGGAGGCCTGCTAGGCCCCTCGTGATGTATAAATAAGAGGGCCTCAGCCTTCGTAGTTTACTTTTGAAACTTTTACATTTTTTTGCACTATAGTGCTGTCACTTTCAGCTCGTTTTCTTGTAGCCATTGTGGTATAACTTTCGGTTGATGACTATTTTTTGATAATGACAAGCAGTCCTATTTTGTATCAGCTCTGAGTTCTTTATAGGAGCCGTAGCTCTTAGGGTTGGGCCCAACCTAAGAGCCAAGGCCTCCTTTATGTATTGTTATTTCTCCTTTATGGCATCGTTGTTTCTCCTTTATGCATTTGCAAAATTATTTCTGTTAGGCAGATTAAATTGTGTTGATTAACTAGGTCACTGTTGATGGTTAGAAAGGCTTTTGATGTTTAGAATAAGTTGGTAGGATATCAACAGGGAAAAAGCTCCAGAAAAAGGCCAACGAGCACCTTTGGTTTCACCTCTCCCTCATAGGATCAGAGGCTGGGATCAAAGTAACCTTGTTGTCCCAAACAAAAATACTATTTTTGCTTTGCCATGCAATCACTAGTGTACGATTTTTGTTTGCAGAAGTTGGTTACATGTTCAGATATTTGAAATGCTTCATTGCATAGTTAATATACATGGTTTCCTTGCAAATAAAGCTTCTTTTCATTCACTTTACTGTTAGCTAGATCAGATTAGGTTGGTATAACTAGGTCTTTGATTACCTGCAAGTCTTTATTAGTTCAGTTGGAAATATACATTGCTGAGCACCTCTGCCACTTCTCCATCCACCCAAACTTTGTCAGACCCATCTGTTCCATCCCCTAACTTGGTTTCTTGCCTCACGTTTGTCATTTTGCCCACATAACCCTACCTTTTTGTGCAACCATTGCTTCAGCCTTCTTTGAACAAATTCAGCCATCTACACCTTCTCCCAACTCCATCCACCAGTCCCTAGACCACTTCAAACCCCTATCCTACCTCCATACCCACTCCTTCATCTTTCCTCACTCATCCATCCTCCAAAATCCCATTTTTGAACATCCTGTAGAAATTTCTGAACATCTTGTAGAAATTCCTGAACATCCTGTAGAACCCCTGCAGACTTCATGTAGAAGCTCACAAATGAGGTTTCTTGAGAGCCAAACTCTGTGAAACTCTCTGGAAGGGTGTTAGGGACCCCTTAGGCCCTCTCTAAACCTTCCTAACCTCTTCCAAGCATTTCTCCTCGCCGATCCACCTCTGCACAGTCAAGAACAGTGAAAGCCTATGCATGATAATTTTGACAACTTATTCAAAAATACAAAAAGATGTTTTTTCAGATAGAGGTAGTCTAGACACGTGTATTTTACCTTCCTAGAAGTAATGGAATCTCTTTTAGTAGCTCGCATTCTCTTCTTTGCATCAATAGGATTAGCTGGTAGAATTAGGGTTTACTAGGGTTTGCACTTTCTTTCAGCTTTTCAGATTCTTTTCGCAAGCAGATTAGCTTCCTTCAAGTTAGCTTCCATCTATCAGTTAACAAGCTTCTTCTCAAAGCTCATAGAAGTTGACTTGAGCCCCTAGCGGACTTGTGCCAACTGACCAAGTGACAGCTACGGAAAGAGCTAGTACTTGTGCATACAACACCGTCGCTTCCAAGTTTGTTACGAACTACCGGGTTGATAAAAGTAAAGAAGGGAGTCCCAAGAGTTGCAGCATTATTGCTGCAATACTGGAGCCCACCATTCTTTTTAGCACCATTGCCGGGGAAGCATCAGAGTATTTTTGATTGCTGCTTTTCTTCTATTTTCTACTACAACCTTCTACTGAGTAGTTTATTTCATTTCCATTCTACAATTTCATTTCCGCAAAAGTAGAGTAGACATTTCCTGCTTTCATAGATTAGCATTTCAATTCCGCAATTTCAATTCTGCAAGCGTAGCTTAGCATTTCAATTCCGCAATTTCAATTATGCAAGAGTAGCTTAGCATTTCATTTCCGCAATTTCATTCCAGCAAAATAGATTAGTCCTTTCCTGTTTTCATTTCCATTCTACATTTTCATTTCAGCAAGATAGTTAGTTGCAGTTCAATCTATTTTAGTTTTGCAGGTACCAGTAGAAAAAGCAAAAGCAACAACAAAAAACAATCTTTCCATTTCATGCCTCGTAGGAACAGAGATAAAACTGGAAAATTCCTACCCAACACCCCCACCACATCGCTGAGTCAACCTTCTCTCTTCTTTAGTAATAGTGAGCCAGAAGAACCTATAGGTGAACCTCCTGAGATATACGAAGATCCTATAACAGAAGAAGAGTTAGAGAACGTTCCTTCTGAAGCCATGGCTGAAAACCGAAACGGTAGAAGAGAAGATGAGAGAATAGAAGGTGCCTTTCCCATTCGAGAGACCAATGGAGACATGAAAATGAAAAACATAAGTCCCTCAGATTTACCTCACTTCCATGGCTTGACTACTGAAGACCTTGATACCTTCCTGTTTGAGTTTGTTGTCCTTTGTCGAACTTACGACTATGCTGAGGATGAGAAAAAGTTGAAACTCTTTCCCTCTACCCTCAAGGATGCAACATTACGTTGGTTCATGGGGCTACCTGGAAACAGTATCAGCACTTGGGCTCAGATGCAGCAAGCTTTTAACACCAAATACCAGGACTACTGTAGGTCCAAGGAAGCCAAGGGAGAGATCTTTCGGATGACCATGGGAAGCGATGAGTCTTTAGAAGATTACGAGGAAAGGTTCCAACTTAGTTATAAACGGGCTAGGTGCACACTTGACCTGGAATCTCTGAAGCTGGTTCTGCTCTGAGGAGTCCCTAAGGACCTTCTAGATACCCTTCACATGCTGGCTGGAGGGGACATCTACCAACTACCTTATGAGGACATAAAGACCGTGTTTAGAAACCATTCTAGGGCGGCCTGGAAGAGAGGTAGGGGGAATCCAATTTCAGCTAGTACCACCTTCTCCAAGCATGAGTTTGCTAATCAGATGGAAGACCTCAAAAGTGAGATGAGATAGACTATTGCCATGCAACTTGATACCTTCCGAATTCAGCAAAAGAAAGAGGAAGCTGAGAGGGCTTTGGCCATTTTTTGTCCTAGATGCACGAGGAAGCACCCTAAGAATGAGTGTCCATTGCACTCAGTAGAGATATGTTTCATTTGTGAGGAAGACCACCCCACCAACCAATGCCCTACCTTGCCTGGATTCCATGTACCTAGGGACTGAGGCGGCTACTGAACCTCTCTACTTCCTCAACCAAAGGAGGCCACATGGGCCCAGACCTTACCAACAGGGGATGCAAGGGACATCCCAAGCTTATTATAACCCCAACCAGTCCGCTCATATACTTTCTTGGGGCCCCCCTGCTCATCCTTCATGGTCCGCACCTCCTCCGTGGTCTTATCCATCTCAATACCATACTCAACCTACTTCTCATTCGTTTCACTCGCATGCCCAGCCACAACCTCAGTGGAATGCACCTCAATCGAGGTGGAGGCCCCAATACAACCCTCCTCCCGCCATTTTTCCCCCACCACCGGCTCAATCACAACCATTACCTCCTGCTCCTCCAAGACAACCCCAGATGCCTGCTCAACTGAACCCGAATCCCAAAAACAGACAAGCCCAACAGGTATATACTGGGGAGACAACATGCCCTACCTATGCTGTGGAGATCCAGGAGATCAACCTGCAATCTGGGAAGGTCCTTCCAGAATGCCAACCTCCTCCCCTAGAGGAGGAGGAAGAGAAACATGAAAGTGAACCCAAAACCATTCCACCCTTTCCTGAGTGACTAACAGTAACCACACAAACCAACCCAGAGGAGACTGAGCTTTTGGGAGAACTCAAGCAGTTTTGTGTGAAAATACCACTTCTCCAGGCCATAAAAGATGTACCGATATACAACAAATTGATTAAGGAGAAGTGTTTCAGGCACCCAGGCAGGCGAAAGAGAGATGCCTCAACTATCAATGTCATAGGACAACTGTTCGATCTTATTTTGGGGCAAGTAATCTGTCCAAAGTATTTGGACCCTGGGAGTCCTGTAGTTGATGTTCACATCAATGGCACCATCATCCCCCACACCTTGATTGATCTAGGGGCTTCCATTAATGTGATGAC